>JAJLSF010000506.1:0-10825 GCA_030567395.1 Citeromyces hawaiiensis
AATCGAGCAGGATCAAAAGCCTGCTGGTTTTCACTTAGAAACCTCATGACCGCTGTGCATGCCGCCGTGCATTTCTGTCCATAAATGAAATCAGAGATGAAGGTTGACATCATGTCACCAAATTTGCATTTGCGGTCATGTGAGTGGAAGTTTTGCCCCGTAACAGTATAGGGAAGAAACGTGTTTTCGATCAAATCGTAGTCATCTTTCGCAAACACGCCCATATTTTCGGGGGGAGTGTCCAGGATCAGCCGCATAGAAAATTTACGAACAGAGTCTAGTGGGGCCATGAAGCCCACTGATAAAAGCTTCAGAGCAAACTGAGGCTTGACGAGCGAATCGGGAGATGTCATCTCTATGATATCATTGGTAGCAGCTTGCGCCTGATGCAGAGAAGTATCAATGGCTATAATTTCATATAGAGTGATAAACTTCTTCCACGACTGCAGATAGGCTGAGCTTATATCAATTTCCCACTTCATACTGCGAACGTCAAAAGAAGTGGTTATCGATTTAACAGATATCTGCAGGATGGTCAATGTCAACTTGCGCTGCTCGTGAGACCTGCTACTCAGACCTTTCAGCAGATGGGTCCAGTATATTTCCTTAACGAGCTGAGCCTGAATAGACTTATTTTGTTCTAGGTTTTCACCATTTGAGATCAATCTGACCCATAACTTGAGTCCTTCCGAAAAGTTTTTTTCCAAAAGACGGTACAACACATCCCATATGGCATTACCCGTCTCAATCAAGCCCTTCGCCATATAGCGAAGTGTTCCAGAAGCCAGATTTGTAACGTCTCGGTCTTCAATGAAAAGTAAAAGAGGAACTAGATCGTAAAGCCGACGATTCTTGCACTCTGGAAAACTTATCAAAAGAGACTGAACAAATAAAAGCTGAGACATCAAAGTAGCATCAGAAGATGGCTTTGAAGTTTCTCGAAGCAAATCTATCTCTTTTAGATTTTCTTGCAGATACGAGCTTACAGTATTTAGCGCATTATCCAGCAGCTGTGATAGTAAATTTGGAAACTTTGAAGCTACAAGTAACATGCTTTTGTATTTTTCAGAAGACTGTTCTTGTAGTAACAGTTCTTGACAGTATCTGTATATTTTTCCCTCCATTTGTGTTTTCAATTCAGGCTCCACGCAGTCCAGGAGATCGCTGAAGATACAAATCTGATCTTTATCATTGAATCCCTGAGAAGAGATGTCCTCTAAAAGCTTTTTTTGGTTCTCGCTGCTCAAGAAACGAGCATAAAGCGATGCCGATGTCATTATGGAAAAAAAAACTGATATATATATATATATATACCCTCTGCCGCTGAACAATCTGACAGGAAATTTACCTTCCCGTCCTCTTGCAAAGCTCGAGAAACAAAAATCTTATATCAGCAATATGTCTCACGCCGCCTGGTTGAGATATATTCAGGCATCTCCGTCAAGTGAGGTGCAGCAAATGATGCTGCAGAACACAATCTCCTTCAAGGATAAGGATGGCAGCTGTCGCAGTTGTGTCGTTGACCACCTCTCTGGAGCTGAGGCCAAGTTAAAGGGTTTAGTCAATTCGCTCAGAGGTGAGAATGTCAATCAAAGAGAAGGTCTTGAGCGTTGCGAAAAGGCTTCTGACTGGATTGATGAGCTTTCCTCAAGAAATTGATTTCAGACTTGCCATCCTTTTTTATCAACACTAATTACAGCTTACTTACTTTATGCACCATCGCTTACAGTATGGCTGACAGCTGGAGCTCGTACAATGTCATTATCTCCTACTGCAAGGATTGCTGGGTGAAATTTCGGATTGCGATTTATACTTCCCTTGTCTTCTGCTGTCAATCCTCCTAAAATCAGCGATTGCGCATGTCTACATATTTCGACGCGCTAGCATATCCTAGCCACCGCGATTAATTTCAGGTTCGGGTCAGATAATGGAGATGATCAAAGGGTTGTCACCGAGCCTATGAGCAGATGAAGGCCAACCTCTTTCTCGATCGATCTATTTTTTGACTTCTAGAGCATCTTTACCAGCAGAAAAAGCTTTGCTTAAAGAAGTTCCAGGCTGAGATTAGTGGTCAATGAGCGTGCTTCCGGAGAGGCCATGAGCGCCTGAATTTTTAACATCTTTTGTAGACCGATAACGACTTTACTGTTATATGGAGACATTGAGCTAGTAATGCCAACATGGGATACGCCTGAAGATAATGGCGCATATCTCCATGTAATGGATTTCAGAGACGCTGAGGCACGCAAGTCACCAAGTTGAAACTCAGAAGCGATAATATTACGATATCAAGCGAAGAAGGAATGTATAACCAAACTTGTCTTGTATCAGCAATCGGCACAGTTCCTGAGAAGAGCAACGCGAGGTAATCACAAATACCATTCATTTGATGCCTTGCCATACTCGAATGAGTATTTTCGGTCCAGCAGATGATGATCATGATGTAATTTTCTACAAAGACAATTATGTCTACATCAAAAAAGAGGTGTGCTTTCACTATGACTTCTCATGAACAAGAGTGCATCCGTATTACGCGAACAATGTAACCGAGTAGAAGGCGGCATTCTTTTGGTAAAATGGACTTATTGCAGATGCTTAGATCTCCATTGGTATGGAATAAAAATATAACTCTCTCGATATCGCCCATCCTTTGTTATTAACTCGTGCCTATGGAGATGAATCGTGCCAACAGAGATGTGTGCTGATGTTATGGAGACCACTTCAAATTCAAAAGATCGCAGCAGGCAGAACAAGGAAAACTCCAATCCGCAGAAATAGTTTTATCAAGAAGGAGAAGAGAAAAAAAACAAGAAGAAAAACGATTTTTGAACAAAAAACAAGTATTAAATTAAAACGAAAAACAGCAAACTAAAAAGCAAAACCGACAGTGGCAGCCTCAAGGGTTCGCGAGACCCCTCAAAGCTCCACAGATACCAACCAGCATTAATATCCGGCCCAGATCTTTTTGATCCCAGAAAACAACCTCCAGAGCGCTCGCGATCACTCCTTTGGATGCTCCCAGTCACATACTTGATCTGAGGCTCAGATTTTATTCCTTGTGAAGGCTAATTTAACAGTTCCGAATAGTCTCAGGGAAGAGACTTTCTTCTGTTATTCCTAAAACTTGCAGCCAGACGAGATTACAATTGGAAGTTGCAATTCTCGTGATCCGATTAAGCGTCAGTGAGCTGAATTGGGGACTTCAGACTCACTTTCCAAAGTGAACAGACTTTGAGTACTTTAATGGGGAGTTAAAGCACTTTTCTTTTGGGTAGAACGGTAGCAGCATTTCAAAGCTCTGGGGAAGAGCTCATTTTGATCCGTGCGGCAAGATCTAGAAATAGTAAATAGCATAAGGTGTATGCTTTGTGATATACTTTCGGTGGTATGGCTTTGGCGCCATATTCCATTCTCATATTAAGAGTGAATAGTCCTACTCTTCGCACCCGCGGGAGGGGGTGGAGATGACCGGGTGTGATGCTCGATGAAGAAAAAGTGGGAAATTGACCCTCTTTTTATAGGATTTCGAGATTACGTTTGTGTTACAAAATTGAGCCGCACGCACGTGCTAAAAGTCTTATCTTGCATAAAACGCCCGGGGTGCGTGACATACCTTGCATAAATCCGGCCGGAGTAGCATGTATTTCGGGGGATTTCTTGCATAAATTGTAAGGGGCTTTCGCGAAACCGGGAGAGACTGTGCATGATGCAGCATTTTCCTCACTATCGTTGCATGAGCATGTGATATTTGCTGCATAAGACTGAAATTAGCAACGCTTTCCCCGCCGAAATGGGGGCTAACGTGCATACACCCCGCATTTCCTCCCGATGTTCGCGAAAATAGGAGATTGCTTGCATATTCCCCACCTCTTTGCCCGGTTTTACCCTGGAAATGGGAGAGCCCTTACATAAGCGGAAACGCTAAAATAATCGTACACAAAAAACATTTCGCCTTTGACATGTTTATATATCTCGATTGGAAAAGGTAAAACTCTCTTTCTCTTGCTTAGAATCGATAACTAAGCCCTATACTTCTTAGGAGACATGATGAGAAAGCGTTTGCAAATGTAAAGCCCTATTAATGCGTACCTCAAAGTGGAAGTCACTGTATCAGTAGTGAGATGTAGTCTCCTAAGCAGTTGGCTGCTATTCACAGAGCTAGGGTTGCCTGTCGTTTCATAGTCCATGCCATGGAACTTGGGAACAGTAAACCTACTTTAAAGACCGCAGCATTTTCCTTAGGTCCAAGAATCATCTGTCATTCAACCAAAAGCCAAGGATCTGTATGCTGTACTCTCCGTGTTTGGTATCGGTATAGCGAGTATCTCAATGCATGTGTTGTTTTACAACCAAGCGGCTTAGGTTGTCCAAAATTGGCTTTACATGTGAGTGGTGCTCCATTTACACAGGCTTTGAGAATCGCTCGTCCCTCAGTACTTCACCACTCAACGTGCGTAACTTTATGATAATCCATCTGTTGCTGGACGTATACTTTAAATGCCTCTTCCGTGTTCAATTTCATACTGTATAGTAAATTTCTTTTCCCCGTAAGTTTATTAGAGGAAGCCCTTTTCTGGCTTCGTTTAACCATTGTAAGTAGTCTGCCTCGTTATTGTTAGTTGTCATTGCCTCTCCAAAGTCCGCCGCTCTCTGATATAAACGAAACCGAAAACCACACCACCGGACCGAAACAAGTACTACTTCCGATTTAAACTTTCAATAAACTCATTTGCATCGTTCAACCGCTCAGCTTCCTGTTTCGCCTTGTTTATCCACCTTTGAACGAGTCGATCATTTTCCTGAGACAAATTAGTAATTTTTTCATTCAACAAATTATTCTGTATTTGCAAGGATAAAATCTCATCGGTAACCATCTCCAGGTTCTGAGCCTTGAGAGTGAATTCTTCCTTGAGCGACTCGTTACGTTTGCGGCTTTTCGTACAAAATTTATCCAAAGAATCAATTTTACTGGTTTTCTGGTCGAGTTCCTTTGCTAACTGCTGATTCTCCAACTTTAGTCGACTATTTTCGCTTTGAATACTCCGTATCTGCTGTCCCACGTCTGACCCTCCTCTACTCTCCAGCTCATAGATACGGTGAGCATTCCTTGTGGCTGAGAGTTAGACTCTCGGAAGCTCTTACTTACAATGTATGAAAAAGTCACTTCCAATTCTTTCGATAGAGTCTCTCTTATCAAGAGATATGTTTATCGCTTCCATGGTGTAAGGTTTGCAATCTTACTCTAGGGCACCCCATTTTGCAGAAATGTGCAAAGTACACCTGAGCTGTTTTCTCGCCATGCCGCAGATGGCTGAGTTGTCCAGCCTCTGGGGCAAGAGGCATCAGTTTGCAACTGCACAACCTTTAAACTAAGAAGGCTACACTGATTGATCTCATATATCAACTTAAATAGAAAGAACGGAAAGGATTAAAGTACTTATACAAGATGAATCACTCTCAGCTCGAAAATCACTTTATGAAGTACTGCCACGCTACATGGTCTGCTTAGGGTGGCCCGCCACGTAAACCACGCGACTGAATCCTAAGCATCTCCAGAAAATTTAACAGCCTGGTTATGAAACTGTCAAGACTTGAGCAAAGCAGAGTTTACGAAATTTTCTGCTGTTTAACTCTATCGACAAGTAGTTGAAGAAATGCGACTAGGTTTTCAATGACTTTCACCTAAGGCGATAAGCGATTTCCTCTCACTATTAATCATGGATAAATGGACAAAAAAGTTTTCATCTCCAACACGGCATCTTTAATGGATTTGCAGTCAACAACTCAATAGTCCCCCGGTAAACGCGAGCCATAAACTCATCGCCTGTCGAGGAAACTACGGCGGTTACTAATGAGCTCTTCCAAAAAACCACCTATTTTTGCTAGGCAGTTTTCAGGCAAGAACGCAAACTAATACTGCTTCAAGCCCACAAGCTGAGGTCTCCCTTTTGCCGCAAAGTCGAAATGTGTGCTTTGCCCTGAGAGCCAAGAATCCCCTCAAAATATATTTCTATGACTGTCCGGTGTTGTCAGTCACTTCCTGCGACCTAAGCGATCAAAAGCTGGATCTAGTGAAGCTGGTTTTCGGACACGATCACACAACAAAGCAACTAACTGAAGCTTCTGTCCAATACCCGCCGGCACAAAACGACGATATGCTTTTTGAGGTCCCTTGATATCAGTCAGCTGAAAAAATGGTGTTGTTGCGTGCTCTCACGAACAAAGTCCACCCCATCACATGTTGATGGTTGGAGGAAGAATTGAGAAAAGCAATCTGCTAGAGACTAAATCGCTCATCCTGAGGCATGGATATTTGAAGCCCATCAATGAGGATACCGAAGTACATCCCAGCAGATAAATGCTAGTTTTGATTGACTTCTCACTGATATCAGTGCTGGTGTTCAAGCTTTGATCAATGCAACTCCTGACAACAAAGGGATGAAGTGTAGATGATAAAGTGAGTCTCACCCAGTCTGGGTTCGATTTGCAGCCAGGTTAGGACCTTATAAGATCAAAACAGCGGTAAAATGCAAAATGATGTAAGGGAGGGACGTAATCATATGATGTTATTCCGTTCGGTTGCAAAACGCTGCAACATGCTGACTTATTCACGTCCGGATAGGCACACTTTCAATCACTCTTCTAAAATTCAACCTAACGCATGCCTCATGTCTATGTAGAGCGTTTCAAACGACTTAATCTGCTATTGCTCTTAGTGGTGACAGTAATCGTCAGTTTCCAATCAAATTGTCTTTCATCTTCTGATGAGCTTTGCCAGTCGAAATCTGATCAGAATTTGGATGACAGTCTTGGTTTCAACCCTATAGGTCTTCTTTTTCACGTATTTTTACTAGTTGATATGTTAGTAAACTCTTGGAGGCACTATCTTTGTCTTACCAATTCTGGCATTTTGCTTTTGGATGCCTCATTCACTGCTAATTCACTTACTCCGTGAATTTTAAATTTCTTTTTCACAGTACATATTTCAGCTGACACTTGAGTATGCTCAATCCGTTATCCCTTGATGTCAAGCTAATCTTCGATCCTTATTCCCGTTCATAAATTGTCTTCTATCTTCGGTATATCAGTACCACGGACAAGAAATCGTCATTTGTATTCATGTGTCGATTTCGAGTTATGTCTCATAAACTACCCTCTTTTTCAAATAAACTCCTCAACAACTTGCTCCAAGGAAATCGCGTAATCCCTGCTCAATTTTCACATCATTCAATTTACGACCACTGCATTGATATATGAATGGTAAGATGATCAGCGCTCTCGATTGTTT
Organism: Citeromyces hawaiiensis; assembly: GCA_030567395.1. Lineage (NCBI taxonomy): Eukaryota > Fungi > Ascomycota > Pichiomycetes > Pichiales > Pichiaceae > Citeromyces > Citeromyces hawaiiensis. Next base: position 7,289 of record JAJLSF010000506.1, read on the forward strand.
CGGGTCCGGCTGATCCCTATGGGGTCACAAAAAAAACTAGCCTTCAAAAAAAACCGAGATCGTTCATACACTATATATCAGAAATTACTCGCTTTCCAGTTTCAAGTGGGTGTTCTTACTTCAACTTTTCCTAGGCGTTTGAGGGCATTTCGAGTATTCTTGATTTTTTTTTTTTTTTTTTTTTTTTTTTTTTTTTTTTTTTTTTTTTTTTTTTTTTTTTTTTTTTTTTTTTGATTCTCTCTCCATACTCAATGACACTTTCAGTAGCTGAACGGTCGTACCTATACGACGGACTGAGCCAGACACCACTGGTTCGGCCAGATTCAAGAAAGGCAAACCAATTTCGTCCCGTGGAAGCATCTTCCAACTTCCTAGCCAGCAGCAATGGATCTTCAAAAGTCAAATTATCAGATGGGTCAGAGTGTGTTGTCAGTGTAAAGGCCCAGGTTGTACCAAGATCTCAGCAGCGGTCCGATTTCATAGAGGTGGATGTAGACATTCCATCCATGAGGGAAGATTCCAATCTTATCTCAAATCTGTGCACAAATCTGAAGAACTGCATAAGCAAAAACTTCCCGCTTGAATGCTTGAAGCTCACAGAAAAATTTTGCTACAAATTATACATAGATGCCGTTGTGCTGGCGCATTTTTCGCATCCTCTCACTTTGCTTTCTTTGGGTATATATCTTGCATTAAAAAGCACGAGGTTGCCGCTTTTAATTTCCAATGTAAATGATAGGGAGATAGAGGAGCAGCCAACTTTTAGTGACGACTGGCAAGACTCTTATAAGTTATTTCCGGACGACAAGTATCATCCACCTCTTTTATTTGTATTGGCGATAATAAGCGAAAATGTAATTCTAGATCCTTCTAACGAGGAGGAAAACGTTTGCGACAACAGCGTAGTGGTTTCCTTTTCCGGTGGGAAACCCACTGTTCCATTCCAAAGTGTCAATGTGTCCACCGAGAGAAAGCAGCGTGGGTTCACAACAGTGCAGCTGGTGAAGGCATTAAGGCTGGTTGAGGAGAATGGGAAATTCGTAACGGCAGCTCTTGATGAAATTGTCGCTGAAGAGAATGAAGCGGATTGATTCAGGGCAAGAGACTGTGGCTCAGAATAGCCAAATCTAAGACTGCATGTTTATGGGTTCCTCATCAGTGAAGAAGCAAATAGTCGAACAGTATGATTATTTCTCGCCCTTGATGAAGCACGGAGACGCATATACTTAGCTTCTTATATATCTCATTTAAGGTGAAAGTCTGCTACTTGGACCCACAGTTGTAGCTTACCAGTGGAGTTCATTTGAGTTGACTCATGCGTCGTCTTTGATATTTCGGCCTCTTTTGTTTTTCATCGTGTTTTCCTAGCAAAGTGATCATTCTAATACGCTTGCAATCGTCAGCAGGGAAAGCACCTACCTGTCTAATGGTGAGTCTCACATTTCGACTGTTGTGCTTGAATATGAACAGCGCATTATGTGATGTCAGCATCCACGAAGATATATCGTTGACAAGTAGAAGGTGAAGTCATCTATTGGGAGAAGTTCAGAACTGTTTAGGGTCACCAGATTCAGGATCTCAAAGAAATGATCAAATCGGATCTGGATCGAACCAGATCTCCACGGATCTAATAAGACTCAGAATTATGCATTATTATGCACGCTTATACAACCTTGTTTCCGGAAAAGGTCAATTACAAGTACACATGACATTTACATTCAAGATACTTGATATTTTCTACGAAAAACTCGGTCTTCAAACCAGCTATATATTCATGAGACTTCGACCTTTTAAACTTTTGCCAACAACCCGAATCTGATCTGCTCTAGATACGGTGGTCCAAAGAAAAATCAGATTCGCCGGATCTGATGACCCTCAACAACTATTCTCATTAGAGTCTTACCATCAAGTTCAGACTATTCTCGCGAGCTTTAAGAGCCGAGAATCCATGCAAAAAGTAAGCTTCTCTTTTCAAGACTCTATGAGTGAGATAATGCGGTCATCTTTCTCCAACCCTGGAGATTGGTTGATCGCGCTCAGACTTTGTTAGCACATGATTTTTCTCTAATCTACTTCTGCTTGCAAATAAAGAGCATTAATGTGATCATCAGTAGCCCCCGAATTGTAGTCAAGAAACAAATTGAAAATTTTATGTCATTAAGAGTACTCAGGTGAAAGCGAATGAACCTTCTTGCAATCTAGTAAAATTTCCGGTCATATTAATGATTAGCTTGGTGATCAAATCGAAGACCATTCATGCTACTTTTAATCTCTTGGAGACCACATAAACTTCATCATGCTACTGGAGCATTGCAAGAGAGACAGAGTTTTTACTTCTCTGTTCTTTGCATAAAGAGTTCTTTCATACCTGACAGACTCAATGTGTTGCGAAAGGACATATCAGTCAATGAGTGTCTAACTTCAGCTACGAGCATAGGATGACTAACAAGAACTTGGTTCCTTACACTAAGAGGGACTTTTAACTTCTTTCAAAATGGGGGTTTAATACTCTGGATTTGAAGGCATTGCCGAAAACTAAAAACTCAAGGATGATGTGAAGGTCAACGAGGAGAGACACCAATATTACGGCCACCAAAATTCTACTCCTGAACCATTTCAGAGCGTCTCTTGTGAGCGCTTGGAGCTCAAAGTCATTTCGCTACAGAGAAAGAATTTCGCTTTGGGTGGGACAGAAAGAGTCACGCTTGAGAACGTAAGCTAGTGGGTGTCTGAAATCTTTTGGCCCAGGCAATTGAGTGCAATTAAAAATGCTACATCCTTACAGTTTTATCTTGCCTTGCAAAATCAACAACAATTCGACCTTTTTTCCAGTCATTTGACAGAAATAGAGCGGTTCTCCATCACTGGTACTTGAAATAGAGTCAGGAGGATGCCCGAGTCGAGCATGCCAAGCCAGAGTGGTCTCAGCAGGATGGTCACACTATGCTCACACCATTGGCAACAAAGTAAAGTCAAACGCGTATAGACCACCAGGACCATTGTACCTCCATGATGTCATGACTGGATACAACATGACTAGAAGACTGGCCTGATTCAGAAATCTTGCGCCAGAAGCATGCGCGCGGAAATGGAAATCTAGTTGTGATGATTATTGGGAACGTATGAAACGCTGAAAAAGGACAATTTTTCCGTGAGGCACTTCTGGACACGAAATTAATCTCAATGACTCCTTCGATAGGTGAATGAGTACCACCGATACCTTTGACAGATCCAGAAGACGATTTTAAGCTAGAAAACGTTTTTTTTTGCGTAACAAAGATGGTAACTGGCCCCGAAATTTAGGAACCCGGAAGATGATTACACCAAGTGTCAAGCTTCCGGCTTTTGAGCTACTGGAGGTTACTTCAGTAATTCGATATATCATGCATGATCATGCATGTGCCATGCATATGGTGGGCCCCTGCTTTTGTGTACTCAGTTTAGCACCACACACAATGAAAAATCAAAACGCTGTTAAACACCACCAATCCGGACCTGAAGCTCAATTCAACTCCTCCCCGGGAGAAGGGAGGGGAC
>JAJLSF010000507.1:0-10790 GCA_030567395.1 Citeromyces hawaiiensis
TTTATCAAGAGTGTTTCCGCTGATTGATTAAAATCCAGAAAAAAGGATAGAGCTCTCTCCCTGTCTCGGTTCAAAGCGAAAGGAGGACTAATGACATAGGTAAGGCTGGTAACAGCTCACCGTTTTTCCTTGACATAAAAGATATTTTGAAGTCAAAATTTTTAATCAGAAATGTAGCTATAGCAGAGTCAGTCCTAAGCGTCATCAAGATCTAGCAGATAACGCTTTATATAGGCGAGCTGACTGCAAGACACATCTCTTGTGGTATACCGCCAATTTCAGATGTTATCCTTGGATTCAAGACTGGAATGAAGCCTTTCTGTTCTACTCCTTTGGTGTAATCCCAATAGCCGTTTGCTGGCTACCGCTGTAACCACCCAGAGATGGTATTGGTTAGACTTATCGGTCAATTAAATTGCTACGTATTTCAGTCCATCCTTTCTCCTTTATATTTCCTGCTTTCTATCTTGAGTCGATTTATACAGCTGGAAGAGAGACTGGTTTTATGCAAATCGACAAAACCAACAGCCAGAGCCAAAAAAAAACCAGCTTAAATCAATGCTCTAAATAGTATTCAATCAACTGATTCAAATACTTTCTGTCGTTAAGATCAAACACCCACAATCCATACGTTTTCCCCTCCAAACTCTTCAAGATCAAAAGTTCGCTATTTTCCTCAATCATCATCTCGTCCTTTTTGTCTTTTATATACTTATTCGGTATCAAACCCAAGCTGAAATTTTGCGGCGAGTCTCTGTTGAGGAGTATCAAACCGAATGGGAAATTATCATTTTCCAGAAGGCTCTGACCCTCTAAACTATCTGACTTCAAATTATTAGAATTTCTGGAATAAAAAGCCAGAGGTCCCTGGAAATCGAGCTTTTCCCAATTGCTGATTTCGTTTTTGAACTCATAAATTACGCTGTGCGACGTCTTGAACACTAGCTGCTGTATCTCCGGATCGTACTTGGATATCACATTAAGAGTCAGGATTCGTCTGTACCACTCTAGAGTCTCCTGAGAAGAAGATATCGGGATCGTCGTCGTCGACTGAGGGTTCGTACTGGCAGTCTCGTTGATAGGAACGTTCGCAAGAGAAGTCATGAGATTTGTATGGTGCACGGGTGTGGTTGAAGATGATTGTTCTTTGTGGGGAAGATTTTTGGTGCTCGCAAAGAAAAGATAATGACTTGATTAATCGCCATTAGATCTTTTTTCATGGAAAGCGTCAGCCGATTCTGCCACCGAACCGAAGATGTTGCGTAGGCGCGAAGAGTTATTCAAGTTACTTTCTTCCCTTGATTATAATATTCATTCCATCATTTTCTTTCGTATGGCTGCCTTTTTCAATGGCTGGTATTTTTCAAGATGGGTACTATGGTTACTAAGATATATTCGAACTCACTCCCTTTTGAGGGATATAAAAGCTACTTATATAGTCCGGCGTGCATGAACGATATGCATCTTCATGCACTTAATGTCACGTGAGCTTCATATGGAACACAAGTTCCAACAGTATTGCGACGAGAATTGTAATCGATACCAGTGCATAGATAGTAATGTGAGAGACTATTAGTATACTTTTCACCATCTCCATGGAATCTGTGATAAGCATAATCATGCGACGTAAAGTTTTTCACTATAAAAAGAGTACGATATGTATAGAGACTCACCAATAATAGCATGACTACACCTTTTGTTGGATAGTCTTAATACTTCACATATCAGCTCACCTAAATTCAAAGCAGAGGTACTCAAGGTGTTTCACCGTCAGTCGGCTGTCGCTCCTGTCAGTCTCTTGTCTGGATGCAACGATGCGTCTGATTAAAGGGGTAAGAAGGCAGAGCTCCGAAACGGAGCCTATTTCCATGCAGCGACCAAGCTGACATTTCCTGTTATCCTTTATAAGCCATTATGCGTGCTCCACTTCTTTATATCATTGCAGCACTGGGAATGTCATGGAAGATTCCTAAACGATCGCAGGAAATAGTTTCACCAAACAGTTGGGCTCAAACATAGGCCAACTATTGGCTCATTTGATCTCAAGAATGTCATTTTCAGAAATTCCACTTCCGGGCCCTGTACTCATGCAGATCATTTAAAGATATCAATTGAAGGTCTCCCGCGTCCTCTCTCTTCCCACCCAAAATGCTTTTATCAAGGGCTGTCATCCTCGACCACGCTTCATGTGTACGTTTCTTGTTCAATCTCGCATCTTTCACCACTTTGAGAAAACTGGTTTTTCGAACAGAAGTTCTAGAATTATAGATTAAGTAAAGTGAAGTGTTCGAAGAGCTCTAGAACACTCGCATTTAAGAGCAGAACATTGGCTTCAAACACTCAGATCAGAACGGACATCCGTGTTTTGACGCATCCGCTGTGCTCATCAGAAAAGCCGCAATTGGTTGATCTAATCAGCTTTGCGTGAGTCGATGCATAGAGCTCCACGAAGGAAGGAAAGCGCGACGAATGACGCACAGACTAGGTGACTATAGTGTAGTTGGAGCCTATCCACTATAGATGATCAGTCTTGAATACAAGACAATTGGCAAAAGATATTGATACCCATTCTAAGGTTACAGAAATGCGTTTGTCAAAAGGATGCCTGGATTGCGTAGGATCGCTCTGTGCACAGGAAGGCAATAATGACGGACTCTCTTAATGGGTGATACAGACATTCAATCCAATACAGGACAGACTCAATCAATTATAACTGACGTTTTCAACGGTGTGTTTTATCATTCACCAACCTAGGTGATTTTTCCCTTTTATACCTGCCAGTCCATTGCTGCATTAACTTAAAAACATTCTCACCTCGCAACCCACAGGAGGTTCGGGTCACTTGTGACCTCTGGCCGAGCTTGTCCATTGGGGAGGCTATTATTAGCCCTTTCCATTTATTCCTTTTGAGGCGGTTGATGTAACCTCATCCACCTGAGTCGTAGTACGGTCTATTGGAGAAGACTCCTTGGTCTTGATTTGCTCAGCTCATCGCTAGCCGATTGGGACTAACACTATACGTATTGTCAACCATTCAATCTAAGAGAGAAATTATATGCAGCCCTCAACTTGAGTAATTACTACGGGTCGCAGGACTGAATTTATGATACGATAAATGCTAAGTGGGTAGCTTACAGAAGAATGACTTATTGCTGATAGTGTTACTCTTTCCATAGTAAACTGATCACGGATCCAGCATTCTTAGTCTTTGAGATACCATCATTGTCTGAATTTTTTCTTTTGGGTCATACTCTCTCTCGAGATGAAAGGGCCCTTTCTGTAAACAGAATCTAGAAAAGAAACTTTATCGGTTCAGTCCCTCATTCAAAGTCTTCGAATCCAGTCACTGTTGTTGGCCACTAGTCTTACACCCACGACACATTTCGACTTTAAGAATCGAAAACCGATATATACTTGGCATGCGGGAGCGAGACTGTGAGGGATTATCCTATGAAAATCACGCGTCAAAATCTTAAATACGAGCAAATTAAGGGCATGACCCGGTTCAGTGCAGGTGGTCTGCAGGCGGTGGCATTAAAATATAACCACCATTTCCTGTCCATCTTCTACTCTCTCGTGTCCCCCCACCTAGTGACAAAGACCGAAAAGAGCGAAACGGAAAATTTGACGCATGCCAAGACTTGTCGATCTTCAGTTGTGGGCACGCATGGGGAACCTCCAGCGATTTAGTGAAGAGCCACAGAGAAAGAGATCACACTATCCGTCAAAGCGTGTCATACTCATCTTTGCCGTTTTGAAAAATGGTTCTTCACCACTAGAATTTCTTACTGCAATGTCGAAGCTTATGCACGGCGTATGCACGCCAAGCTTTAATTTCGATTAGATTTTGCAGATAATTTCGGCTCTGGTGGAAAAAAAGTATATAAGTAGAACCCTGCATGGCTAAGCTTTGAGAGCCATGTTTTCGCAGTTATCGGTTTTACTATGCTTTGTGAGTCTGGCTCTTGCTGCGACGCACGAGTACCACTGGACTCTAAACTGGAAGACCGCCAACCCAGATGGTGTGATGGAACGCCAGGTACTGGCTATAAATGACGAATGGCCTTTGCCAACTATCGAAATAACCGAGGGCGACAGACTTTTGGTGTATTTGACGAACGGTCTGGAAGACCAAAATACAACTCTGCATTTCCATGGTATGTACCAACAGGGTTCTAACCAGATGGACGGGCCTGAAATGGTTACCCAGTGTCCTATTGTATCCGGTGAAACAATGCTTTACAACTTTACCGTAAACGAACAAGTTGGAACTTATTGGTACCATGCTCATACCCATGGGCAAACCGGAGACGGATTCCGTGGTCTCTTCATTGTTCACGACAGAGATGAGTACCCATACGATTATGATGTTGAAGACACTTTGACAGTGGCTGAGTGGTACCATGATAATTCGCAGACTTTGATGCCGAGATTTTTAAACCGTTATAATCCAACAGGAGCAGAACCAATCCCTCAAAATATCTTGTTTAACGATACCAGAAACGCCACATGGCACGTGCAGCCCAACACGACGTATTTGCTTCATATTGTCAATGTTGGTGCGTTTGTATCGCAGTTTTTATGGATGGAGGACCACACTTTCACCGTTGTGGAAGTGGACGGAGTGTACGTAGAGCGAAACGAAACCGAAGTGCTCTACATCACCGTGGGACAAAGGTACACTGTTCTACTGCAAACCAAAGACTCGACCGATAGAAACTACAGATTCATGCACAGATGTGACGATTCGATGCTTGATCTTCTCCCAGAGGATCTCCAGCTCAACGGAACCAACTGGATCGTTTACAACAACGACGCAGAGCTCCCCAGTGAGCAATACTATGTAGACTCTCTCGAACCTTTGGACGACTTCTACCTGCAGCCTTTGGAGAGGGAGGAACTTTTGCCCGATCCAGATGTGAAAGTTGTCATTGACGTGATTATGGATAACTTGAACGACGGAGTTGGATACGCTTTTTTCAACAACATTTCTTACGTGGCTCCCAAAGTACCAACTCTCGTCACAGCCCTCACGGCGGGTGAAGACGCTATGAATGCCGCGGTTTACGGTTCCAACATAAACACTTTTGTCCTTGACAAAGACGAAGTTGTGGAGATTATCCTCAACTCACAGGATCCAGGTACCCATCCATTCCATCTTCACGGCCACCACTTTCAGGTTATTAACAGGGGCCCAGACTTCCCTGACGACGAGCCCACTCCTTTCAATGAAACTGATCACGATCCGTTCCCCGAGTACCCAATGAGAAGAGACGTTGTTCACGCCAAACCCAACTCTCACTTTGTGCTTAGATTCAGAGCAGACCACCCAGGTGTGTGGTTCTTCCACTGCCACTTGGAATGGCACATGATGCAGGGTCTTGCGCTTACCTTTATTGAGGACCCGCTTACCCTTCAGCAAAACGAAACTCTGACAGAAGGCTATCTCGACGTTTGCAGAGCTGCCGGAATAAAGACCGAGGGAAACGCTGCTGCCAACTCTGACGACTTTTTCGATCTCACTGGCGAAAACGTACAGGTAACTCCTCTCCCTGAAGGGTTCACCGCAAGAGGAATTGTGGCCCTTGTGTTTTCCTGTATCGCTGGTCTCCTGGGATGCATCATGATTGGGTACTACGGTATGCAGGATATCCCAGACGTTGAAGAGAGGGTGGCTAGGGACTTGGGAGTTGATCTGGAGGAAGAGTCTGACCAAACGAGTAGGTAATATAATACGGAGGATGTACCTTAGAATAATTGCGACGAAGCGTAAGCTTAAGATATAATATCGGAAGAGCCATAATAGTATGAATTCAAATCTTGGTCAACGCGTCAATCAATAAATTCTACAATCAGCAGCATCAGGCCTCTCAATGTCCGTTTTCCCATTATTATATATCTCGAAGTAGCGTTTCAGATGAACACCGGTGATCTCAATCTCACGCTCGATTTTGACTTGTTACTCTATACTAACCACTTTTACGGATACCATCAAAAAAAAAAAAAAAAGACACACGTCGAAGTGCTCGCAGTCGACTGCGATGGGGTGTCTGAGGTTTCTGAGACGTATATGACAAATATGGCAAGCATTATGTAGACAACCTGCTTCATTATAGAGGTAAAGACGGCTTCAAGGCAAATGTGATCAATCCTCTTTCTTTCAAAGCTGTCTCTTCCAAAGGTGGTCCTTTGTATATTCTGCATCAATCAAGGTTAATGCATCTTTCGGAGCAATCGAATGTAGCTGATGAGGAAACTCAGCCATCCCTCTCACATATACCTACTGCTGACTTTTAAAGTTTAGCCAGACTCACCTTCTGTACTCCTCCAGCAAAAATCACGTAAACTGCTTCCCCAAGAAATGGTAATGCAGCGTTCTGGCAAAGCCAGCGCTTATTCGGAGAAGAAGATACCCAAAATCTCTAAAGCTATCAACGCGGATGCTATGAATTTATCAACCGACCTCAAAACTCTGTGTTGGAGAGTGTGTATTACTATACTACTAACTAAATAAATTTATACCGTGAAGCCAGTATGTGGTCCAACATTCATGGGGCACGACGCCTGTTTCCATATATAAAGAAAGCGCAAGCTACTTTATGAGAGAGAGCCGGTCTGAGCATCTATCGGTTCTCCTGTTTTGCACAAGTCCATTAATTGATCTGCTTCACTGCAGGATGCATTGCGTGCTGCATTAGACCGCATAGAAATCCTACAAAGGATATTGCGAAGGGGTAAGGGTCGCAACATGACCACCTCAGAGGACGAAGGGCCGCACCTCCTGCGGGTGAATTTGTATATCGAGGTGCTACTCGAGTTGTTATAGGTAGTGTTATATTACTGAGATTTACTGAAGAGTGGATAAGACCTCATGCTTGCTACCTATGCAAGGCAGAAAAAGATCTGCATGATAAGAGGCAGCGTGCATTATCAGGGATGATGTGTCGGTGATCTATGCAAAATAGACTCTGTTGAGCTCTAGACTTTAGCATTTGTTGGGTAAAGGAGGAAATGGCGGCTGTCAGACATGGTAGGTATAAAAGGAGAGGTTTCCGTGCTTTATGGACATTAAGAAAAGGTAATACGGAATACGTGCAAACAATTGCTGTTAATAAAGATTTACACCCGCTTTAACATTCACTTTTCCTGACACTTTGATTGCAGCTTCGACCCCTACAGAAGATATCTCGCTGTTATCCTGTTTTGTCTGCAGGAAAGTCAGGAGGCGGCGGACAGTTTGACTATGCAGGCAACCAGAATGTTGTTACGTCCTCTCAATGAAAGCGGGGTGTTCAAGGTGTCGGAACGCACCTGGCTTACGCGGCAGGACCTTGAAACCCATTTCTCTTCCTGCTGATAAAAGTGCCAATCCAAAAAGAATCCTTTGCTTCGGTCAAGCATACTTCACCAACAATTAAGACGGTTAAATGATTCGTCATTGGAGCGAAGCGGAAATGACGAAAAGTGCTTAGCCATTGAAGAGTTATTGAAAAGTTATTGGAGTGTCATTGGACAGAAGCGGAATGACATACATTCAATGCAGTATCAAGCAAAAAGAAATATTAATTTCTCACTCACAGTATTAAGAACACAAAATGACGGGTGCCGAAGGCTTTCGCCCAATGTTCTCAGCCGAGGACCTCGCTTTCCGTGGTAAAGAGGAAACACAGGGGGCCTTTGTCAGTCACCCATTTGACAACTACGAAGAATGAAAGGTGTGGGGGGGAGGGGGAAAAAGAGCCAAAGGCTTTCGCCCTATCTTCTTTATTAAGGATATAGCTTGTCGTGGGTAAACAAAACAAAGCGGGTGCCGAAGGCTCCGATTAATTGCATTGGTCGATTTTTTATTTTGTTCTGCACCTCCTAGCCTCTGTTGACCCTTTAAAATGTACCAATAGACCTTTCAGAATCACGAGTTTCAAGTAGAGACCACCGGTCCCCACATATGTAACTTTGAAGTCATTGCTCAGTTATAAATCACGCCTTTATGTCTGCCGTTGCCTAAAATGCGCCGGATCTCTGATTCTGCACTGCCAGAGTATGCGCTCGTTGCCCGTAACTTCTTCGCAAACAATCCTGCAGAATGGTTTGTACAGGTCCCCAAGATCGGATCTATAGATCACAATGATCTATGTTCTGTGATCTAATCTGAATGATCCAAGATCGTTATCCACTGTAGTTTGGTCTGATTCTTCGTGTGACTTTCAATGATCTATCAGGCACTATTATACGAGAAAACAAGAGCACCATTAAAGAGAAGTTTGGTCCTTGATGGTTTTGAATCCCTTGAGAAGCTTGCAAAGGTTTCTTGTTTTGAGAACTGCTCTCATTAAAGAAAGACTGAGAATTCTGAATTGATACAGCAAAAAAAGGGGGTTTACATTAGAATGAGCGCTTTAGTCGAAGTCTTTCCGTCCCCCGTACATGAATGGACCCGAGCCCCCTGAGGTGATCTATTGGATCTTGTTTCTCTCGAGACTCGGATCTGGATCCATCCAAAACCAAGAACTGTATCCATTCAGAACCAAGAACTGTATCTAAAAGTATTCGAAGCCCTAGGAAAAGTCGGAGGGCAACCTTGAGCTGACCGACTAAGCATCTGTAACGATAATTTGAATGAATAGAGACGCAAGGGGGAGACGGGTGGTGGCCAAGTTTATCTAAGGCTCAAGTGGACACTCCATTTATATATCCATCTAAGCTTACTCCTAGAAAAGCTAGATCCATCTCCAGCGATCAACACTACAAGAATTGAATCTGTTTGCGGTGAAATTTTCTCTACTGAACACGATCAGAAAGACGTGGACATTGTACGTCCTGACACCCAACCTTAAGTATGGCACACACGGGGCGAGCAGTCGACTCGCTCACTGTACAGCATCAGTTGTGCTATGCAAACTGCCACGCGCATACTTCAGGTCATAAGAAAAGCTTTATAGTAAGTGCATGTTTAGTACGCTGGCTCAATAAATATTGAAAGCTGCAATTGTTTCTGAAAAAGAGTCAATTCATTATTTCATACTGTACAGTGTAAAAACTGCCCTTCTGGAAGCGAAAGAAAATTTGTAACTTAATGTCGATAAACTCCATCAATTGTCACCTTTGTGAGCTACTTAAAGAGGCAATGGCGGCATTTCTGAACCTTCGATGGGCATTTCAAACTACTCCCCCATAATATCATAGACTGCTACTATCATCTAATGATCCTCTAAATATCCAGTTAACTTCATTCAGAAAGTTCATTCTCACCTATATAGTATACAGCTTCTCGCTTACGCTCGTTGCCCTACATAATCACTGTCCTAGGTACGAAGCCAGTTGACTTCCTCCACCACCTTGTTGCTGCCATTCTCCCATGACAGATTCCAAGATGTTCAGCCCACTGACAATACCCACCAACAAACTCATACTGAGGCCGTTCCCTCCAAGCACTTCGAAAACGGAGCCAGCCAGGCCCAGGATGATGGATCCCGTTGTGGCAGCTACAGGGATAATCTTGTTTAGCTCCTTGGTTGCAGAAGTGTCTCTGTGGCCCATGAGAACAATATCCTGTTGTTTGAACTGTCTGGCAATGTCAGCAGCCGAGGATCCAGAAATGGCGGTCCAGGTCTTTGCGAACTGGACCGAGACGTAAACGACAAAAGTGACAAAAGTGATAACTCTGATAATGTTAAAGAGGAATGGAGCTTCACCGTTCCATGTGGGAGACAGGAAGAAGGAGATTCCGGACTTGGCTCTCAGACTAACTCCGGTGAATACATCAGCTTCCCAGGACCCAACGAGGAAACTCATTGTGTTTGAAGGAAGCAAGTGAGAGAGTGCAAAAGTGGCAATGTGCAGGTTGTACAAAACTGTGTAAGTGAACAAGAGGGGGAGGGCTCCGCAGTAGAGTAGTTTGATGGGGAAAACAGTGGAGACGGATCTTGTCTTTGTCATTTTGATCGGCAGCTCAACTCTGTAGTTGTTGAAAGCCATCACTATAGCAGCTGTAAAGATTGCAAGATAGATCTGGTTCAAGTTTGGCAGAGAAGGACGAGAGAATGCTTCCAAAACGGCAGAGCTGATTTTTTTCGCTGAAAAAGATCTGATCAAGTTAATAATCGCTCCTTGGGACTGAGTTCCACGGCTTGTGACAACGGTTCTCAGACCCAGAGCATTGGAAACAAAAGAAGTGGCACACGAAGAGGCAATGAACAACAAGCATCCGGAGGAAAACCCGTAGCCCTTGTCGATCACTTCCACCACCAAACAGATAAATGTGTTGGTCAAAACAATCTGAGCTACAATGGCACATTGAGCAAACAGAGAAAGCGAAGCTCCAATTTTGGAGGGTTCGAAATATCCGCTTGCCAACAATGCCACAGCGTACACGAACGACAAAACGATAGCGGTGAGTTTTTGAAGAGACTGAAAGTGTTCTCTGTCTATGCGCGAGTCGAAATTCACAGAGATAGCCTTTACACCAGCCAAAATTTGCCAAACAAAGGCGGACGTCAAGATGGGGAGCACACCGAGCTCAAGCAGCGTTCCGGGCTCTGATGCGAAAGTCGGACGGAGCCATTGGAAAGGATCCGCTGGGATTTCTTTTACTCCAACCAAGGGCAGACCGCAAAGCAAGTAGATACAACATGCAGCAACAGAGTAAACAACCTTGTCATCAAACGGGAGTCTCTCTGCGGAAATTGGAAGCTCAACTTCGGGTAGAACCGGCACGAATGGTTTGATGAAATCTAAAGCACGAATCGACATCGTTGAAAGATGGTGCACGGATGTCCCTTAAAGCATCCAAC
>JAJLSF010000508.1:0-10759 GCA_030567395.1 Citeromyces hawaiiensis
ATTTGACCGATCAATCGAAGAAATGTGCAGCCAGGCTCAGGTTGTCAGCGAAACTCTCAACAGAATGAGCCAAAGGATGGAAAAGGTGAGAGGAGAACGGACTCAAGTTTCTCCGCTGTATGTCAAATCCACCAACGTGGTCAACTCCTTCACTCTGTTTATGAGCATCGACAACGCTCAGCTCAAGGTGGAATCCCAGGAAGCATCCTTCAACATATACAACTATACAAAGGGATATGTCAAGTCGGATGTGTATGGGGAGATGAAGCTACCGCTTTCAAGGCTCTACGTAATCGACAAAAGCGTTACGCGAGATCTCGCCAAGTGCCTGGAGGTTGATTTTTCCATAAAGGTCACCAACCCTGAAGACAGGATGAGAAGGTTACAAACGCTTCAGGTGGAGTCGTATTTTTGCAGGCTGATGCTGAATGCTCCCATCATCGAAGTGCTGGTGCGAGTGGGCGTACGCCTTTCCAAGCTCAATGTCAAGGTGGTAAGTAAGAGGGAGAAATCCAACATTCTGGAGGATGTGGAAACGTTTCTCAGCTTTTACGCGGTGCATTTGTTGTCCTACAACACGTGTGCAGGGTTCCTCTTCGAGAGGGATGCGCTCTACAGGTACTCGGGATTCCCTGGGATTATCTGTGGCTACGAAAGAGTGTTTATGGTACACGAAAAAGGTGTGGGTAAGTTCACTCTGCTGGATGCGTAACTTTCTGTTGCTCATGGTTTCACGAGTAACGATTTTTGCCTCTTACGTTGTGCTGGGCTCATATGAAGATCTTTTGGCTTAATTAAAGGCTTACATGTCTCATTAGCATCAAGAAATGAGTAAACAAGTCTGCTTATAAGCATGGCTTGTTTGTTTGAAAAATGTGAGGCAAATCTAAATGCCTTTAAGATATATCAGCAAACTTGACGCATCAGACCATAGTCGGTGAAGTTCTTTTTCCACTTGCGATACCCCTAGATACCCTATATAATGTACGCCTTGGTATTTTCAAATCAACTTCGATGTTCATACATCCATGAAGTATAGCCAGAATCTATGCCGCTTAGTTTTCTTCACCCTTGGTATACGTAAAAGCTCGGTCGTATTGCATGTTGCCTGTTCTCATTCAAGTTCTATTCAGCTCAAGTCGAAAACCTTTGCAAACGATAACTGGTCGCGTGTTTGGCCTCTTGTGTAATCCACATGGTTCAAACACCAGAGACCATTTTCTCCACTTGATAGATTTTGATTAATTATGCACCCGTCTACGAGCCTCAAGGGTTTATCACCATATTGAATACTAATCACCCGAACGATGTTGTAAAACCCAAGTAGACAAAAGCATGTTAGACTAGCCTTATCCGAAAAAACAGGTAACAAGAGCACTTTGATAAACGATACCGATTGTCACCTTTCAACCCGGGAATCAGTCCACGTCGACAACTCGACATATACTATTTTAGATGCCAGACACTCACTCCCAACTTTGAGAAAAGTATCGTGGTCCTTTAAACTCACTAACCTCTTTCAGTCACCATACTGGTCTTTTGCTAGTCAGCGTTAGTCGTTCTCACCGATGGCCCTGTCTAAACCGGTTATTTTCGAGCGGTATAAAGACGATTCCGAGGAAACGGAAGATTGCCGGCATAATTGGACATGAAAAAGCTGGTCTTTTGGAAGCGTATACCGACTTTGAAAAACAATGTCTTGTCACACGGCGCACTTGGTGCCTTTATGCTGTTCAAACTCATGAGGGGTGCCTAATAACGAGGAAATGTGTGGCATAATTATTGACTCACGTTTTTCAGGAGGAAGCTCGAGGCAGATGGTGCTATATTATCGATATTCCACGCTTTTATGCGCTCATTCAGGTATCTCACAATATGCAAATGCGTAAATCTCCCGTAAGATTACCTGGAAAACTTATGAATTCTAATTATTACCATCCAAAACAAATGAGTACAACCCGAACGGTGACCAATCAATCATGCTAGACGACCATAGTGAGTTCCCTGCAGACGTTGTTCTGCTGTCGATGGGGTTTGTTGGGCCGGAAGCTGACAAGCTCAACGTTGGAAAGACAAACAGAGGCAATATCGCAACTTTGGACCCAACAACATTGTAGAGGATAACGTTTTCGCTGCCGGTGACTGCAGAAGAGGTCAGTCGCTTGTGGTCTGGGGTATCCAGGAGGGTAGACAGTGCGCTAGAGATGTCGATACCTTTTTGATGGGTTCCACCAGATTACCGGGTAATGGGTCGATTGAGAGAAGGGATTATCAAAAGTTGCAGGAATTGGCTGATAAGTGTTGACAACGACGAGCGAGGAGCTGTATTTGCTTTGAATTGTATCGTAATAAGACTGTGCTTTTAAGCCAACTATATAATTTTGAGACTTGAAAGTTTTTCAGCTTTCGTCGATAATTCGCCCCCCGGACCTAGATCAGGGGCCTGAAAAAAGATAAGATCCGCCGGATGTGGTGACCCTTATACAATATGTGATCTAAAGCCACCCCTCCTCTTGCCATTTTTGGAGACCAGGGTCTAGATCGTTTTTTTTGCGGCTCCTGGGCTTAAGGCTCTTCAGATCCGGTGATATTCGAGTTACTGATCTAGATTCCCCCGGATATGGAGAGCCTTCATGAAGCTCAGCATCTGGACAGCCTTAGTAAGGATGATGAGAATGCTGTAAGAGCTTTTTTTCATTCAAGGTGAAGATATATTACGATAGATGTGAGTGATTTGATAACAAGGCGTTTATAATCGCAATAGAGCGTAGGGTGAAAACCTATGAGTGTATCGAGCAGGGTATAAAGGGAACAGAGGACACGAAAGAACATGAAACGGTGAAAAACGACACTTCGGCATTCAGTGCATATGAAAGGATGTGGATCAAGGTGGGTGGTGTGAAATGAACCACAAGCAATTTTCGTGAAACAAAGCTTATACAAAGTGAGAGACAGCGACGAGAAGCTAATGAATATCGTCGACAGTTCAGACACCCTAGCTACTGCTCATGACCTTTACCTATGGGAATGCTCTTCACGAGAGTGCTCTGGACCACCGTCACCCCTTCCGAGCCGTTTATCGCTCTTTAGGTGGATATAGAAAATACTGTACACTAGGTCAGGTATCAATACTTCTCTCTTTGAGCTTAATGGTGATATATTCCGAGAAATATAGCCCATTCAAATCATCCTCAATTTGAGATCTAGATCCCTCATCCTACATGTCTTTTGGTGGGTGTCCAGCAGACCTATTATGAATTGCCAGGCTGTAATACCGACAACCCAAGATGTTCACGATTCATTATGTGGAGAGTGTCCTATACGGGACATCCCATAGAAGCAGGAGGAAGGTTTTCCCTAAATAGCGCGGACATAATATTTCAAGCTGGACAAGAGTGAGACAAAGCAGCTTTAGTGGAAGATGTTGCAGAGATCTGCGAGGAAAGGAAGAGTTGGTCTTCCCCTTGAAATACACCCATAGTTTTGGAAAACCCCCACATACCCAACCATATATATACATATGCAACCACCGATGGACACCATAGAGTCACGAATCTGGATAGATGGATGCTTTGACTTTGCGCATCACGGTACGTTCCACCCACTTCCCCTTCCCTAACAACGAGGCCACGCTGGGGCGATGCTGCAAGCGCGCAAGTTGGGTAAAGAGCTCTATGTCGGAGTGCACTCTGATGAGGAGATTCTCAAGCACAAGGGCCCTCCTGTAATGACTCTGGAAGAAAGAGAAGCGGCGGTAAAAGGGTGTAGATGGTGTAGTGTTTGTATTCCTTATGCTCCGTATGTTACAGATCCAAAAGTTATGGATCAGTACAGATGTCGTTACGTAGTTCATGGAGACGACATCACCACTGACGAAAACGGCCAAGACTGCTATCGGGTAGTCAAAGAATTAGGCCGGTTTCTTGTAGTTAAGAGAACACCCAATATAAGTACCACCGACTTGGTTGGGAGAATGCTTTTATTTACTAAATCGCATCACCTGCAGCCTATTACGGGAAAGGCTTGGGAAAATGACATTTTTTTTAACGAGCAGGAAATTTCGCGGTTTAGAGAATATGCTACCGATCAGGACGGCCATAGTGCTGGTCCTGTGGTGATGGTGAGTACAATAGAAGGTTGTGTTTTGGAGTTTGTTAAGGGAAGCGACCATACTAGGGAAAAGATGGTACAAAAGGGCATTTTTTATATTGACGGCGGGTTTGACCTGTTTCACACGGGCCACATTGAGGTTTTGCGTATCGCGAGAGAGTTGGCTGACTCGAAAGGATGCGCTTTGATTGTGGGAGTGAATGACGACTCGCAGGTGAATGCTCAAAAGAGAAGAAATTATCCGATTATGAATCTTTTCGAACGATCCTTATGCGTGCTTCAGTCAAAGTATATAGATGGCATTGTTCTTGGAGCTCCATATAAGCCAACCGTTGATTTCTTGAGGAAACTTGGCGGAAACGTTGTTGTGATCTTGCATGGCCCAACTGCTGAGACGGGGGATCCATACGATGAGGTGAAGGATCTTTTGGTTGAAATGGAGCCGCACAAGTACGATAAGATGAGCACAGAGACGATAGTGGCTCGTGTTTTAGAGAATAGAAAGTGCTACGAGGAGCGTCAGAAGAAGAAAGGGTGGACTGGATGAGGCTGGACCATAAGGCGAAGGTGGCATTGGAATTTACCGGATGTGTAAAGTTCTTAAGTGAGGGTCATTCGTTTTGTTGCAAAGTCTCAGTTTTTTCAAAACCATTAGAAAAAATGGGATTCGTGATGCTGAATCATTCTCCCATTTCGGACTTGATTTCGTCTAATCTCTCAGTTCTCGTAGGGCTCGAATTAAGGGTCACCAGATCTGGATCCGGGGTCTGGAAAAAGATCAAGGCGGATCTAGATGAATAAATATGCACGTTCATGCACATTTATGCACATTCGATTTCGTTGAAAGAGTCAACTATACGCACACATAACTTCAAAAGACTTTCTAAGTGAAACTCTTTTCAATGTTGGACAGAGAACTTAATATATGTTACTAACAACTTTACCGCACGTACGGCATAAAGTATATCTGTGGTTCAGTATAATAGCATACTGGATGGGAAGAAATTACTGCTTCCATATAGTGAGTGGTAAACAGTCTCACGGAGAGAGTTTGATTCGAGATTAGTCGGCTCTCTTAGCATAAGTCCATATTAGATGATCGCTCCATCGCTCTATGCGATTGACCGCATATGCTATGCGTGGGGTTACATAATAGTATTCATTATACTTCCCCAGGAGGGCCAAATTGGCCTGCGGTTACGTAAAGAGACAAATCTCCCTTGGTGAGTTTTTGGTCGCAGGCATCCGGTATTAGCTTCAGATAGTTGCAACCTATTGGCCAACGCAATAGTTCAGCATCAGCTACGTAATGTGCATGAATCATGTAGCCAGAATCGGACTCGAAATTGATTCCGGGATCCCGAGACGTATGCGAACGACCTGATTGGTTCCTCATGGTTCTGACTACGGCTTTAACGTGATAAGGGAGAAATGGCTGCATGCAGACGGTAGACGTAAAAGATTGATGGTTCGCACTGCGAAAGGATAAATAGAAACCTACTTCTCACTATGGACAATTTTAATACAGACGCTAACATTCAATTTCTTTTTTGTCACATAAAAGCTCCATTATCATTTGAAAAAAGTACCATTTACTTCTTGATAGGTACACTTCAGCCAATTAAAATACACGTCTGTAAAATATCAGCCACAAAAATGGCTTCTTTTTTCCAACCTTGGGAACTTAGCGAGTTTGGTTTATATTGCATATTATCCGTTCTCTGTTCAAGTTCAATTGAGTGAGTCGGCTTCTTTCAATACATTAGACATACATAAAACATATATATTCATGCATATGAGCTTACGAGGTTTCAGATCTACTGATCCTCAAGCCAGATCCCCATTTAATGCCTTTAATCTCACTAAAACAGGTCATTACCGCATAAGAAACATAAAAAGTATCGTCTTCATCTCTCCAGAATAATCATATATATATATAGGGTCCTGGAAAATTTCAGCATACCCTCCCTTATCTTTGATACCAGGTTTTCCCAGGCAGTACCGGCTTAATTCTGAAGACTTTAGTCCTCAGAAGTGACACCGGTACTGCCGTGGGCAAAATGTCAGCTCAATGGAGCTGGCAATTAACGAAAAAAAAAAAAAAAAAGCTAGGGTCAGTAGTTGTAAGGGTTTACTTGGACTGGACGAATCATCCGAAATAGTCATTCCAGTAGGCCTCCCAGAGTGATTATCTTGAGTGATTTCGACGCTTCCAATTTTAGTGGTTATTTTGTGATGCTTCCTTTTTTTTTTCGGTTCCTTTTTTCGTGCCTTTTATTTCCAGACTTGATGGGGCGTCCCCCGATCAAAGCAAAGATATTAGAGGAATGGTTTTTTTTATGCGTGTAAAATGTAGTGAGAGAAGGCTCATCGAGTGGAGCATTTTCTTTTGAATGCACAGCTCGGCTCTCATGAAAATAGCACACATCATTCGATGTAAGATTTGTGCGGGTTTTTTTTTTCTATAAAAGATACTCATCTATCTACTCCTATTGGTGTTGTCGTATGTATTCAATCTGTTGGTTATTGATTTTGTGTGATTGAGCCCATCGAGTTTTACACGACCTTTTTCTTATTTTTCGACGTGATAAAAGTAGAGCTGTTGCCGATGACGTAACTTAGAGTAATACATGATTTTATTAGCAGCTATATCTTTTTTACTCTTTTCCAATACTGCATAAGACATCTGCAACGCTCAGGCGCGTACACCATTCCTTCAACCACTACAAAATGGTACAACTATTGACTTTGTTGTGTTATCTTTGTTGTGTTATCTATAATTCATCTCAACAACCTATAAAATATACCTCTTAATAGGTAATTAACCCATCAAAATTCGATGTCATCTGTAAAATATCTGCTAGAAAATTTCTTCTTGGGTTCCTCCAACCTTGGGTGTAGAGTTTGATTTGTATTGTCCGTTTCCTTTTCGTTTCTGT
This sequence comes from Citeromyces hawaiiensis, assembly GCA_030567395.1. Taxonomy (NCBI): domain Eukaryota; kingdom Fungi; phylum Ascomycota; class Pichiomycetes; order Pichiales; family Pichiaceae; genus Citeromyces; species Citeromyces hawaiiensis. The sequence continues at coordinate 7,050 of JAJLSF010000508.1, forward strand.
TCAATTAGTCGGCTTCTCTCAAAGACGTTTCCAAGCGATAACTGATCATATGTTTGGTCTTTTGTGTAGTCCACACAGTCCAACTATCAGAGAGTGATCTAGGGATCACATCCCCGTTGGTTCTAGCAAAGAGGGTGGATGAGAGAAGCAGGTAGCTTACAAGTGCTTTCAAACCAATTTCTCATTTCTGAGACTTGAACTTTTTCAACTCTTGTCAAGAAACCCTTAGCTTGGATGTCACGTGATCTGAAGTTTGTCTTGTGTCGGTCGATTATATTCAGTGATAGCGCTCTAGATCACTTTGTAATATTAGAGCCTTTGCACTCTTTCACATAGATATTAGTTGTCGGATTATCAGCCATAATCCGGGAAAACAATGTGATGCAACTTTGGAAAAAAGAAATGTTGGTCATGCCTTTTCTGAATAAGAAAAAAATAACTCATGACTAAGCGGAATAAGAAACGATTATCATGTATAAGCATGTGTGACTTGCGGGGAAGGTCATCATGCGGATAAGTCACTCATGATATGTCACATCACATGTGTTTCCCCACATCAATCGGTATATAAAAGAGACCACGAACCTCAACTATGTAGCAGCTTTAGGTATAATAAAAGCTTTACATTGTCAAGCATAAGTGCAGAACGTTATTACTATCGATTACTGGACATTCTAAGAGAACAATCAAGACTGAGAATGAATCAACCTGCCCGAGTTGCTCAACCTGGTATTGATGCCCCGACCTAGGCTCCCAGATCCCCGAACTATCAACATTAGTGACTGATGTAGGAACAAATACGACTGAGCCTATTCATGCAGTTTGAACAAAAAAGTACAGTGCATATCCTGCAAGTGCACGCCAACATTCTCTGCTCTTAGTTTCATTGCAGCATTGATGTCAAAAGTCTTTATCGATGGTAGAACAAGACATCAATTAGCGATTACACCATTCCACAAAGTTTCTGGGGCATGAATGTCTGAGTTATTGAAAGGGTCCATACATCATCGAGAAAGAGAGGATATACATGAGCCGAAAAGGCAACTGAGAGCATTTCACCACGAAAGCCAAGGACGCAACCGCGCCAGTCACAAAGACAGTAAGATAGCATGCAAACCATCGCCATCAAAGCAACGTAATAGAGCAAGATCTTTAAAGAGAAGATTGCCGTAACGTAACCAATTATACAACTTGATGGTATGAGCTCTGGTAGTTGGATGCAAAAATACACATTTTGCTTCATGAATATCAAAGCTCACTTCCCAAAGAGACGCGAATATTCAACGATAGTGCGGTCCGGAACTTTCCTTGAAGATTTTACATACTTAAGCTTGTAGGTCCAAGTCTTTGCTGTGCTCAGTCCGCCTCTTATCTCAACTTGTCTACCTTTAGGTAAAGAAGGATTGAAACACATCTTCCACTTGATACTTTGCTATGGTGAGCTCTCCAAGCATTTCTTTGAGCCACAAGCGTTCGCCAGAGTATTTTAATTAGAGATTGGGCGTGGATGTTGAGTGATCTTCAAGGCCGATAGCAGCACTCACAAATCTCTGCTTTTTGGGGCTACAATAGAGAGATCTAGCCACACAGGGTATTTGTCGCTTGACCAAGAGAAAAAAGTGACCTGAAGAGTGCAGAGAATGTGTTTTTTGCCACAAGTTATCTACACAAAGGCTTCAGGATCAAATACTAGGTGCTTCCAGGGTAAACTTGTCAGAGCGACATCATGCATGAAGGTGCATATCGTTCATGCCCGGCGCAGTAACAGTACATCATGCGTCACATCAAGTGAGTCGGAATACCTTGTGCCGTAATACCTGCTTTATTTTCTCTAACATGATGGCGACATAACAAGGTAGATATACGACCGCTGAATGAGACTGGAGCTACAGGCTTGTCTCTTCACCTGTGACTGTCGAGGGTCCGTGTACATGTCGGTCATCGGATGTACCGTAAACGCTCTGCTGGGAACCTTAAAGATAAAAGAATGTGGCCCTTCAAATACAAGAGGCAGCAAACATTTTCACCGGGCTCCGAATGAGCTTGCATGAAGCAGATGAGTTGATTGATCTATAGTACCAGGAACATTTCTTCTCCCGAGTCAATTTCATGCCATATGCTCAAAAGATTTAGCCCGTCTACAGAGGCTGGGCTTTATAGGCTTGGACTGCCATTTTTGAGACACCTCGGCAGCAGAGTCATCGAGAGTAATCTTGGCCGCATGGGGGAACGCATTAAACAAAGAATAGGAAGAAGAGTTACCCAGCTCTTGTTCTTCCAGGCACTTTTTTTGTCGACTCTTCACTCGTCGTCTCTTAGCCAACATCAAATAGAGACAATTGAAAATATGCAGGTGCATGCATGCTGATATGCAATGGTGACGGTCGTGCAGTATTTCTTTCCCTGATAAGAAGATTACCCTTCGCATCATACAATGCCATCAGATAATCGGCACCAAATAACCACTGCTCCCCCCCAAATTAGCACTCACAAGAGCACATTTGAGGTATCCTTACATCTCTCACTTCTCAACTTGATCCTCACACGACATCCTTATTAGGAAGCCAGTAAACAAACAAACGTATGGACAACACTATACGCATCAACAAACGACAAAAAAGCTTCAGACGGCTCGAGAGGCCAACGCGAAACAACTCTGTGGCCACAACGGCAACATACACATCCGGAGAGGGAGATTCCGAGTCGTTTGACTTTGAGAACGGTGAAGAGTCTCTGGATAGGGCTAGAGATAATTTGAACTTTCAGGAAAGTTTTGGAGACGATGATTACGACAATTTGAAATATATACCTGAAGAGCCTGAATTTTCCAAGCGATTTTCCTCCACCATCGATGAGTTTGCGCAGAATAACGATAGTGAGGTGATGATACCCAATTCTAGCAGCTGTCCCGAAATACAGCCCGAAAGGGACTTCTTACCGACCCAGACATCGCCCTTGTATGATCCAAATCAGCCCGAGTTTAAGCTTCCTTTAAAGAAAAATCTTCCTGCATCTCACTCGGTACCGCAGAACCTCAAAATTAACCAAGGGTTGTCAAATCCCCAATTTCTTCCGTTGGAGTTCCGTAAATCAAAACCAGGAATACAGCATTATCTCTACACGCGAGACGAAATAGCTAGTATTTCGTCAAACTACGAGTCGGCCCATTCGTCTATTTCTGCACCACAGCGAACGTACTCGTCGGCTCCACATTCCCCGGTCTCTTCAGTTTCGTCTAATGATGCATTCTTCCCCGATGTGGAAAAGTTTTATTCGCAAAACAAGGTTTCACAGGATACTTTCTGTTCCACGGGAGTGGCTACGTGCTTAGTTTTAATGACGTGTGTATTCCCGCCGTTTGGAATCCTTGTTGTGTCTGGATTTCTCGATCGCAGTGTGGGCGTCGTACCGAGATCCCAAAAGTGGGTATGTGGAGCTGTGGCTGTGGCGATGGTTTGTCTTGTTGTTGTGGGGGTTTGTGTTGGTTTTGGTTATGGTTTGACCCATACGTGAGGAAGATCAAAGCTCAGCGACAAATTGCTGGGAGAATATTTGATACAGAGAGAGTTGTTTCATCAACTCAATGCCACAGTCGATTGCTACTTAAGAGGTTGAGTTAAGACGTGGGCAGAACCTCATGCATGTCAATGCATCGTCGTATGCGAGTCGTTTTTCGACACGCTGACATAAGCGATTACATCATCTTCATA
>JAJLSF010000509.1:0-10390 GCA_030567395.1 Citeromyces hawaiiensis
ATATGGCCAACGCATCGTCTCCTCTACACATTGCTACTTACAGCTTGCAAATCATTTCATCGATAGTGGAAGAATAGCTAATCTTTTTTTTCCGCCAATGCCTTTCTATCGAACCCTTATCAACATCAATACTGAGGTAAATCATGTATGCTGAATGCGCTCTGATTGGTGGTGGAAGCGCATTTGGCCATGGCTATTTGTAATCGGCGGGATGATATGTATTGAGTGGAATAAAATCCGAAAACTATCTAGTTAAACTGCTGCTATGATATCTAAGTTACTGGGGAATACACTCTTTCATATCTACCAGTCTATTTGCCAATCCTGGGGCATTATCATAATAATAATATTTTTTAATGGTTACACTAACTAGGGTCTTGTTTTATTATATTGAATCGAATAGATTCGAACTTTTATAAACTTGAATCAAATGCAACAGAGCAAAGCGGAATTGTCAAGCTTTTATTAGAGATCTACCTGAAAAAAAATTAAATCAATCAATCCACTTATTAGAAGGAGGGAAGCAATCTTGATAACGCACAATATGGTTTAGTTCTCTGGTTTGGTAAACATGCAAGAATTACATTCTATAATAGACATGCGCGCCCATATAATACGTGCGACATGTGTCGTAAACCCCAGCCAAAAGAAACAAAAAAAAAACATAGTATGGCTATCCAAGTGGCTGGTGAGTCATGGCGGGTCATATTGGTACTACTGCCGAGTCCGCCACTCGCTACCATATAGTCGAATGAAGCGATCCGGTGAGACCTCTCCGTTTTATCTGTAGATCAAGACTCGATATTGAGCTAAATACCTTCATGTAAAGGCAATATATCGCTGAATGCCTCGGCTTACCCCAGCAACGTATTACAGTTCCACATGCCATCATCTAAATTCTCTTTATGAGTATTCTATCTTGTAAAGCCTGTCGGGGCACAAAAGGGTCACGAAAAAGACACGAAAAGGGCACGGAGAAAAAAAGCTGAGTAATAAATCCTCACCCGTAAGGGACCATCAGCTGGTCAATATTAAACATTCTTGCTCATATGCAAGCTAGCAGTACAGTGTGCCTTGCGCACTTCATGCGTCATTGAGGGCCTTGGTGAGAATGTCCCTGACTTGGTGACCAGCCCATTTCTGTGTTACTCACCTTTGACCCTACTCCAACTCTTCCGATAAAGACAAGAACACGATGTCCAACGTGAGGGCCAAAACTGTATCAGAAAAGAGGTGGACGAGAGTGTTCTTTAAAATGTTCTAGAGGGAAAAAAATGAGGCACTCACGGCGTAGTGCACACGTAGACTGAATAAAAACTTGTGGTTTTATTCATTTATACCCGTTAAATGAATGAGAATACAATTTATGCATCATCCCTTGGATTTATACCCTTTTGCCCTTTTTGCCTTAGTCAAGCCTTTTTCCTCGGAAAGTACAGCCCGTATGAACTGTGACCGGGAAAAACAGCCTCCGAATTCAAACACAAAAGGATAGGGGTCGCGTAAGTCATCACTTCATCTTTTGTAGCCTTTTCAAATTTCTAGCATCTCGTTTAGCCTGGTCTTTGGCCAGCCTCTCGTTGGCCCACCACCTCATTCTCTCTCCGTATTTCAAAACAAATATAGGGAAAGGAATCCCCAAAGCCAAGGCTATTAACGCACACATTGTGTTCCCCCATCCGTATCCCATCTTATTGTACATAAACGGAGCGAACAACGGGAAGGCGAAACCGAAAAACGACCGGAAAACCGCTGCGGCGGCAACTGACGACGCCGAGAAACGCGGATTCATGTCGATGAGATAGTTCTGTATGGACTGGAAAACAACTATAAGCGAGAAACCAAAAATTGCGCATCCTATGCTAGGCATGATCCAATGCAAGTGTTTCTGAGCACTCCATCCATACCACACGAGACCGATGGGGATTCCTATTCCTGCAAATATCAAAAGCGGCAGCCTATACTCTGGTTTGGCAACTCCCCCATTTTTTGCGGTAAGCTTGTAGTACACTAGATCAACCATTCGCGCCCATACACAAATACCCAAGATGAACCCAATCCCCAGTGGGGCAAACATAAGACCCGTTATGCCCCTGTTGAACCCATACACTCCGCTCCACAGACTGGGGAAAGTACAGATCAGGAGATACATGAACCCATACGTGAAAGCCATAAAACTGCCCAAGCCGATAACCATCGGGTGGGTTAGCAAAAGTGTTATGGGACGTTTAATGTTAAGGGTGAACCGAGAGATCACAGTCTCTCCATCGGCTATGTCATATATGGTTTTCAAGTTTGGGTTACCGCTTTCCTTGCGAAGCTTTCTAGCCTTTTGTTTCAAAAGTATTGGAGAATAGGTTTCGCGATAGAATAATATGCCGCAAATGGCCACAGATCCATTCAAGATGCAAAGGATCCAGAAAACCCACCTCCAGCCCAAATTTTCAACTATAAAACCAGACATAATAGGAGCCACTGTAGGACCTAAAGTTGGTCCTAATGAATAAAATGCCATAGCTGTTCCTCTGGATCTGTCATCAAACAGATCACCCAGAACGCCTGCTCCTATCGAGAGAGGAGCTGCTCCCGAAAACCCTGCTAGAAACCGGAAAATACACATTTGCGCTGTGGTTCTCGAGAGACTGCATGCGAGGTTGAAGAAGAATAAGAAAACAATGGAAATGTCAAGCACAACCTTACGGCCGTAAAGTTCAGAAAGTGGTGCTACTACCAGAGGAGCTAGGGCCCACGCAAGTACAAAGATCGACACGATAAGCGAGGAGATCACCTGCTTTTGCACGCCGAAATCAAGGGATATCTCTGTCACAGCAGGGGACAGCATCGACGAGCTTACAGGGGAAACAAACGTATACAAAGAGACAAGGGTGGTGGAAACCCATTTACGAGTATTTGACCAGTTCCTCGGGTACTGCGGATCGTCTAAACCGTCCCATGTGATGAGTTCCGGATCCATAGTAGCAAACTCCTGTCCGTGATCCTTAATGGGCAACGGCTCATCGATCTCGTTATCGGAATCAGAAGATTTATTGCCCTCCAGACGACCTTCAGCTCTTTCGGACAAAGTGCGCAAAATTGAATTTCGTGTCTGCGTACGAGCCAGATTTATTTCGTTCTCATCAAGGTCTCCGTAAATATCCTGAACAGAGTATGCTTGAGAAAGGGATCTGTGCAAGCTTAATGATGCCTCTGTGAATGGCTTATCACGCCTTGTATATGCCTGGGGCTCACAGTTGCTATCGGAAGAGTCCGAGCTATATCCGGTTGCCATATTGAGTGATCAGCGAGAGAAAGTGGAGAAGAACTTGACTCATGCGAATTATTCGGTGCAAGGATGGCACGGCATCCGCACGCATCGGCACTTACCCAATGCGGCAGTCAGAACCCGCCTAGGCGATCGTTATTCAAACTAGTCAGCTTAAGTCTGCGCATGTGATACGTAGTTCGCTGCATTCTAAATGACTCGATGAAACTCTCTATCGACTGATCTGTTTGTTTGGTTGAGCTAAAGCTGCGTCTGAGAGCTTTCGTCAAGGAATCCACCTCCTCAACTATGCTTTGCAGCTTTCGCTTATAGTACTCTGGCTGGAATTTGCAGAACTTGTCGTACATCTGAATCTGCAGCACTTCCCATTGTTTCAAGAGTTCTTTAAGCTTTAAGGATGTCTCAAACAAGTCCTCGGCTCTCGGAGTTAGGGTTTGATAAGCCTCTGAGAGCGAGCTCAATTGATCTGTGAGCTCGCAGAGGTTAGCGTCTAGCTGCGAAAAAAGCTGCTCGACGTTACACTGGCTTATAATGTAGCTTCTGAGCAACTCCACGTCACGAGAGAATTGTTCGATCTGAGCGGTTGGGAGCAGCTCTAGCACGTCCGGCGTTCTTATGTCAGCTTCAACGTAGTCGCTTAAAAAGTCTCGTGGCTGGGGCTTATCGGGGAGAGGTGGAGTGTTCATGAGGTGTGCGGAGGTTGCGTTAAACGAACGTAAGCGAGTATATTCTTTTCTATTGATGAGGTTTCCACACGAAGCCGAGAAGTCTCACTACTTTGGTTGATCTATGTGTTGCTGAATCTATTCTTGGAGCCACGTTATAGATGTAGTGAGCTTCCACGAGGTAGATGAGAAATCGCTCATGGTTGAAAGATGGATTGACGATAATCATATAAACAGGAGACGAAATCTTGTATAATGAGAATAGCAAGTGTAATTATTACTCCATTGAGATGGTTGAGTACATGTACCACACAGATGTTTATGGGGGCATGAGCGAGACTTGCATACTAGTGCTTTTTGGCTTTACTCTGCATTACACGGAGATGATTTGAAAACAGGAAGTAAAGTTTGGGGCTCTCAAACAGCGTGCTACTGAGAACCTCTTTGATGTCTATTTGGTGGGAGTTGGACTCTTATCAATCACAAATGCTGAGGTAGCCAGTCATCCACTGGAAGGAACCGATAGTTGTGACCGGTCGGAGATACGACATAAGTGTTGCTGGCCGTTGTACAAGCTGAAGCTAGGGCTTCATTGATGTGAATTTGCAAGCGATCAAGGGCTTTATTCTGAATGTTTGAGAAAGGTAGAGTTGGTTGTTAACCTTGCTTCAAGTTCCATAAAACATGTGAAAATATCCCATAATGGACTTGTGGTGAAATCCATACCATGGAAGGGGATACCTACACGAGGGTCAACCAATTAAGCATAGAGTTGTAGGGTTGTTGGCCGGCGTCCTCATTGTCCAAGATATATCCATCTCAGGATGTGAAACGGTCTCTCTCAGATTGATTCTCTCAGTTCTTCAGTATCACCAGCATGAGGCGAGCCTGGATCCTTGTAGAGTTCTCGTTTGTTTGAGTTTTACGGCAGCAGAGGCGTATCGTATCGTACCTGCAAAGGTTCACCAAGATTGTAATTGCATATTTCACGTAGCAGAATTAATGCCCGGTGAATAGATTTACGCCTACAGCCCAGCAAATCTCACAGTCAACCCAATTGTCCTTTCATGATCATGAGAAGGTTTAAAAGCACCAATTGCTTGATATTGCCATGTTGTAATGACTGCTCCTGCTGATAACACTCAAGCATCTCTTGAACAGTGAACACTTTTGTTGTAAAGAGTTCAACCCTACAACTGCAACGCACTTTTTTCAGGTCAGAGTGATGAGACTCTTTTCATGGGGGAAAACTGTGTTTCCTAACGCCGCATGTGCGCCGACATTGACGGGGCTGTCATTCTCTTGAGCTGTGCTTTACAGTTACGAGCTGCAGTATCTCCTTGTTACAGAACCTTACCATGGTTAAAATAATCAGCTAAACGTTAAGAGGCTTTGTTGTACTTGACAAACATTTCTCAATACTTTGAACAGGTCAATGACTGTTTGAATGTGATCACACATACAAAATTGAGATTGTTGCTTCATATGATATAGCCCATTGAGATAAGAGAAAGCCCATTATAGCAGACCGGTGATTGAAACTCCCACCAGACTTCAAAAAAGATTCGACCACTTTATAAAGCTCCATCACCAGATGTGCATCCTGTCAATTATCTCATCTTTCAGGTGTACTTCAAGAACATACATATATATAAACCACATGTCAGTTGTCAGAATCGCTTCAAAGAAACCTGCAACCGCATCGCTGATTTTTTTCCACGGGCTTGGTGACTCAGGTCATGGATGGTCTTTTCTAGGGGACTTTTTGCATCAAATGGAGGATTTCAAAACCGTCAGATTAGTGTTACCTAATGCACCAGAAACTCCAGTCACAATTGTAAGTACGGTTACACATCTCTCTAACCAGCCAGAATGGCGGACTGCCAATGCCCTCGTGGTTCGATATTCATGAGCTGGGCAATATTCACGCTCCCCAGGATAAAGATGGGTTTCTCAGGTCGTGTACTTTGATACAAAATCTCGTAGACCAAGAGATCTCAAAAGGAATAGCACCAGAGAAAATAATTGTAGGAGGATTTTCTCAAGGCGCAGCTTTGGCTCTGGCCTCGGCCGCTTTACTGGATAAAAAAATTGGTGGAATTATGGCGCTTTCTGGCTTTTGTACCATTCCACAAACCCTTAAAGAGCGTATGAAGGAATATAACAAGACTACCCCCATTTTCCATGGCCACGGAACAGCAGATCCTGTTGTTCCGTACAAATCGGGAGTTATGTGCGCGGATTTCTTCAAGAGTGAGGGCTTTTCTCGTTACGATATGAAGTCGTATCCTGGAATGGCACACTCCACATGCAATGAGGAGATGATAGATATAGTTGAGTTTTTGAGGAGGGTTTAAGGTTAAGAGAGTCGAGCAGGAGAATTGATTACTTTTATAAACGAGATGCTTTATGTAGCTTGCAATATCCTGTAATGGATAGGTAGTAGGGCTGAATTTTCATCAAGCTTATGCCCGGCAAATAGGGGCAGAATCTTCATGCCCTCGTGCCCTTTGTTTTAATCGAAAAATAGTTTATGCCATAGCCTCATAAGTAGCTTTGCTGGCTAGAAAATTTATGGCCACCTGGTATGGCTAATCGTATGACGTAAAATCGCCTGGTACTCATACACGTAAACTTCGATACTGTAACTATTTTGGCTAGAGTTTACCTTTCTTTTTTTACTGGTCTTTTACTTGGGTGAGACTGTGCCTAAGAAATGGTATATGAACAGTCTAAGATGCAATCAATGACTAACATTGTTGAAAAAGACGAAGTAGAATTGGGTAGGCATTACACTGTATCCAGCGGGCTTATTAACTCCGTATTCTCCTTCAGCATCTATCGATCGCACATTCTATTATGGCTCACTAGGAAGCGCTTCGAGCTTCTCCGAGAACGCCCCACGAGTCAACCACTACAAGCACAGGGGAAGTAGATTTTGTCAAGCTTGAATGATCAATATCAACTTATTTGGCGAGCCACTATTATAGCAAATTGAAAAAAACCGCTCTTCAATGCTTCTTTGTCAACACAGCTCTCTACGACTTCAGTGAACTCCTGCAACTACTTCTCAGTATCTGGGATGTCATAACGCTTTAGCCACCCCCCTCCCCGCTAGAGGGTAAAGCTAAATTGTCCATGGAGGTATTGGGAGAAACCTTTGAGTGTTCGATGTACCCTTGTGTGAACTCGGCTGCCCTATTTTAACTTTCATAATCAGTTAGGCGTACTTACGTGTTACCGAGCATTTTTGTTTGGGCAGCTAGCGGAACCGAAATCCCAAAAGAAGTGTCTGTGAGTGTGCGATAGCAATTTTAGACTACCGCATTCCTCCTTGGTGTGATGACACGAGTCCAAGAATGTAACAAAAATAATCAGGCTCGGCCGCTGAATAGGAGATAAATCGTATGAAATGACAGTGAGAGCACTCTTCATACAGTTTACAGTTATCGGAGAGAAGGTGGTAGATCCAGCGAGCGTGTCTGTCATGGAGAGGGCACTATAGCTGAATGAGCTCATGGAAGTTGGCCTCTTGGAAAATGAGTGTAGATTTCTTCAAGTGCTACTATCAACCAAAAGAGATGTTTACAGTCAGAACTCTCAGTTGATATTGTAACAGGAAGAAACATAAGTTTGAATTACAGATGCACTAATTTTTTATAGTGAACGGGAAACAGCAAATATCCCAAAGAGATCAAACAATGACAAGTTGCAATAAATTTAGAGTCGCACAATGTTCCGTGTTGGTATCAAGCGGGTTTCCCAAAGGTGAAATTTGAAGAATCTCATGCTGGCTTGGAATGGATAAAGGGCCGCGAGATGTCAATATTGATAGATAGGGAAAGGGTTAGATAGATGTTTCATAAGCCATTTTGGCCCCTCAGAGCTCTATCGATCCTACTAGTTGTATGTTTGATGTCCTTGCATGTGGGCTAGACCATTATAGAACACTGAACTTCTATGCCATATATATATGACTAATCTCTCTCATTATTTCTGAAAAGGGTGGTTTGTTAATCCTCTCAGTCACTATAAGCCAACTTATATGACTCTCCTGCCTCATATTCCACTACGGTATCAGAACCTTGTAAGCTTGCAGGTCTTGCAGCACTTATGTAACAATACGTGTTCCGCCAAGTTGGGTTTATTGAAGATCTACTCAGCCAGCAAATATTGGAAGTACAGAGTTGTGAGAATATTCAAAGAAAAGGCCAGTCCTATTGATGCTTCGGACAATATGCAATCAAGACAAACAGTGCTGTCATTGGGTGACAATATAAAGTCTCACTCCATCAAACTGCAACTTTACAGTGGCAGGATGAGGCTACTTAATCAAGATAATTTCCATACAAGGCACTTGAAAGAAATAGTATAATAAAAAAGTGGCTGTTTCAAACAATACTAACATTCAGCAAATAAAAGTTAAGAGGCTCACCAGCTGAAACAAAAAATATTCGAAGTCCACACGACGACATCAAAACCAAAGAAGAAAGACCGACAGGACCCAACTAAAGACCGAGAAGCAGCAGACCAAGAAGAAACCGACAAATACCGAGAGAAGAAACCACAGACAATTGAGACATTAGACCATCGACCTTTGGTAACACCAGATGACAGCACATTCCGCTAACCATAACTTGGTAGCTCTATTAGAGGTAAAGTCCCCACTCCACATCCAAACCTTGCTACAAAAAATGGTTGGTGTCATCCTGGTATTTATACCTCTTAGGTATCGATTGTCTTTTCCATGAACCAGCTTGAGCATCCGCTTTGAACCACACATTTAGACTGAAGCATCAAAGTGCTTTTTTCCCCAGGGAAAGATAGAATCCCCATTCCGATTTCCTTGCTGCCATTGAGGTACGACAAAATCCCCATTCCGTCGTGAGTCGTTTTAGCAGTGGGGTAAGCAGTCCAAATCCTGTAACTCGTGTGGTCCGTGAAAACAGCTCAAGTGTCCATGAAATTATCCCGTGTGTCCATAAAAGCGTCACATTCAGTGTTCGCGCACCTTTCTTCTCTTTCCCGTGCATGAGATGGTTTTCACGCGAATGCGGTGATTGAAACGGAGTTCTGTCTTTTTCGTCTGTGAAAGATAAGGCTTCTCCAATTGCACGTCGAGTATCAAAGAGGTGAAGTAAGTCGTGAGCTGATGCATTCGCATGCCGTGATTCTCCAGCTTCTTCTCGTACTCTTCCTCACTTGGGGGAGGATCCATTCTCATTGACTCAAAAAAGGCGTCTTGGCAGGCTGCCTTGCAAGCCAGCTCCTCGGCCAATATGCTTTCGAAAGCTATGTCTTTCTCGGCCGCCTTCTGTAACCCATCTGTTGCGTCATAAGAATTACTTTGAGAGTCTTGTTCGTCTTCAGGCTGCTCATCTCTCGGTTTTCCTTTCTTGAGAATCGACTTCAGGAATGGGTGAAAACAGCTTTTGGGCTTGACGTATTCACCTTCCACCTGCTCAATTACGTCCCTTTTAACGGACCTCTCATAAAAATGAAGCAACTTCTTGAAATAGTCGCACCGCTGGCAACTTCTACCTGATTGAATCGTGAGTGATTCACCTCTCTTTCTAATGCAAGAGTATTGTGAAAAGCCCTCCGGATTGGACTGGTACGATTCGAGCTCAAGGCAATTGCGGCATAGGACTTCTACGGGTTCCTTTTCTTTTTTGGGCTGATGAGCTTTGGCTGAACCTTTAGATGATTTCGTGAGTATCTTTCCTAGGTGTGGTAATTGGAGCTTTTTCCAGCAGGAGCTCCATTTGGACTTGGGCTCGTCGGTGTTTTTGACATCTGGTGGAAGATGGGTGGTTGATTCTTCCACTTCTGGCGATTTTGCCTTTGCTGAAAATCTTGGCAAGTCCTTCCAAAACCACTTTGGTTTCTTATCTTTCTGGCACATTTCCCTCTCTGGCTGATTCTTTATCTCTTTGAAACCTCTTTCTGAGTGAACTTTCTTGTGGTTATTGTCAGTCTCGTCATTCCGTCCACGTGGCAAACCCAGTCTTCTGTGGGAGGGCCCGACAGACATCTTTTCATCGTGCAACACAGCAGCTTCAGCCTTGTCCAATTTCATGAATTCAACGTCCAGTTGCTTACGCTTTTTAGGCATACGAATGGTTGAACTTCCATCTCTGGACATCGTAGCGTATTCCACACATGACTCGTGCTCCTTGTTTTTCTGCTCTGCATCCAGCTGATTTTCATGGATGAGTTCCCTTTGGCACTCAAAGGCAATTTCGCCTGCGGAAGCCTGAGACTCGACAAGCTTACTATCTTCAGAAAAAGAGTCGTCACTTGAGTCAGACAAACGGCCTTCTATTGCTCCCACTTGAGCCTCCAGCAAGGCATCCTTGGAAGAATCGTCTCTTTCCTCTTGATTAGTGTTGGCGTCGCATTCCTCGTCACTGTCTTCTTCGACTGAGGTTACGACTCTTTG
>JAJLSF010000510.1:0-10360 GCA_030567395.1 Citeromyces hawaiiensis
AGCTGTCGCACAGGGTAGGTATACCTTGGGAAAAGTTTGGCTTGTGGTGCATGTTGTCCGTTCTTCTCGTCCAAGTTCAATTGAACTAGTCGACTTCTCTTGAAGTTTGATTAGTCCCTCTTTTGTGATTTCTGTTCTTTGAGAAATTTCATGTTTCTCTGCTGTAGAGGTTGATCTTGATCTTACGGTTGTTGTTTGGCCTCTTTGAGATATGTGTGAAGCACTGAGAATGTCTCACCGCTTTAATTCCGGCCTCTATCCATTGACTCCACCTTTTGGAATCTCGCTCCATATCGTCTTTTTGTTCTCAGGTAATGCACCACATATAGATGAACACGGAGAGTCTATGTCCATTTTATCGGTATCTAGCTATTGTTATCTCCCATTGCTTGTCCTTCGATATTTTACATATAGGTAATCCTGCATCCTTCGAAGATGTGGGTAAAACTTTCTTCAACATAGGCTTAACATTTCATTCTTTGCAGAAAGTTTATCCATTACAGTAAAGACATTTTAATTTCCAACGTGCTTGGTAGTGAACAATAGAATTGTTTCCACATCTTTCCCTACTGTGATTGTACTTCTTGATGAGAGAGCCATCTGGGGATGATGAGTCTATTTGCAAGGCCGCATATCGTCTGTGATGCCTTCTACTTTGGCCTATCTATCAGACAATGTCATATTCTTTGATTGTGTTACTCTCCTTCTGCAAAGGTGAAGTTGTCGATAACACCTTTTCCGATTTCAAACGGTTTCCCCTTTTCTTGTCACTGAATTGACAACAGAGAAACGCTGATGTCTCAGTTGTGACTATTGCCGTCCAACCTGATTGGAAGGGAGGACCAGTTGCGTGAAATCTATAAAATTCCTACCTTTTTATCAGCTCTTTGGGTCTGGAATTAGACCACAAGCTGGTTTTTTTCTTTTCTGTACCTTGACCTGACCTCATTCAATCATCGATCAATGCTTGCAGTTGCGCTCTGAAATAAGTAAAACTATATAGGGTTGCAAAGTCTCATATGTTCTCGTGAGATGAGTCCGCGACAATGGTGTACAGATAGTGTAATCTCAGATGTTTTTGCACTCGATTTTGTCCCAAGGCTTCTCTCAACAATGACAACTCATTTACAATTTGCAAATGATTCCAACGATAGTAGGCGCATAACTTATCTTTTTTTTCCTCAAAGGCCTTTCTTTAAAACCGCTATTCCCCCCTATCGACATAAATATACATGGCCCATAATGAATGCTGCTTGGTATTATAATTTAAGTATCGTTTCACATACATACCCGGTCATCTCAACCTTGCCCCGTCATTTTGACCTACTACACTAACCACTTTTAGTTTCACGAATAAAAGTACTGTGGGTGCAGGCAGCTGCGATGGGGCGCTTGAAGTTCCTGAGGCGTATCCAGAACTATATATAATTAAAAGTTTAATTACCCATCCATCCTATTCTGATCCAAAGCAATCAATCAGCTGTATTATAGAGACAGAGACGGCTCCAACACAGACAAAATCAAGCTAATCCTTGTACTTGCTCTAGATCTATCTCTTCTGATGCTGATCGTTTAGCCAGACTCGGGAATCGACAACAAAAGTATTCCTCATCATCGAGACGAGTTTGAGCTTCCCTGACTCTCCTTCTCAACCTCCGCTTCCTAAAAAATATCTGGTTGATAATCAAGGCTCAGCCTTAGAGCTTCCTACACACGTCTCGATCAACTCGCTATAACTAAGCATCCACAGCCTAAAAGCAGGCTTTCCCCGAAATGTTCATGCTCCAGAGAAAGAAGCCCAATTCTCTAAAGCCAACAGCTAAGAATTTGCCGACCGACTTTGATTTTTGTTTGCTGCTTTGACCAAACAGATCTCTCGCTGAAGTCCTGTCATTTCTGCAGGGAAGAAAGAAGGTGTTGAATCAACCAGCATGCTGTGGTAATTCTCATTATGATAGCGTAAAGGTTCAACATGAATTTGCTTCACTCAAGCTTTCACCAACAACCAAGGTGGCTAGAGAATGGATGTTAAAGCAGTATGAGACGAATAGCACTCACTGTACTCATTAAGAAGAAAACGGCTGGAGCCAAAGGCGTCCGCCCTGTATCCACAATCGAAGACTAGGCTCTACTAGGTAATTGATGTCATATCAAGAAGACTTATCCCCATTTCGTCGCATCCAGACATCATTGTCTACCATAGTCAGGTAACGTAAGAGGAAGAAAAGCGAAACCCGTAAAGAGGTAGAATAATATCTGCCTGACCTTGGTAGAAAATTTCCATAATTTTAGCCAAAGCTCATCTGCCTGACCTTAGTAGAATTCTCCATAACTGTAGCCTAAGCTCATCTGCCTCACCTTGGTAGGAAATCTTCTACATCCCATCTTTTCCGCTTCGCTCCAAAGATGCACAAAAGATGTCAAATAGAAATCCCCTGCCGCTGCAAAGCCTCTCTTCTCTTTCGGCGAAACTCCTCACTATGCAAATGAGACTGCGGCTCAATAGTCACCGGATAATTGCGATCTCCAAACGGATAATTCGCTTTGACATCGTCATACATCTCATCGTCCCTCGTCCATTCTCCGTCCTCTTCATCCATATACAATCCGCGTATCGACGATATAGAGTCTGGCCGCTGCTGAAGTAACGGGGCTGTCTGTTCTACAAAATTGGAGTAATGCAGCGATCTCGTAGACTTTGCTGACACATCCTTCTTTACAGGCAGCCAGTACTTCTTGGACCCTCCATCCACATACCGCATTCCGGATTGAACTCTTGTGGCACGAGAGCCTGATGCCGGATGCGATATAAGAGCTTCCACAGAATCAAAGTTCTGGTACCCGTACTGCTCGCCTTGATACGTTATTTTGAAATCTATATACAGATCCACCATTCCAAAACAGTCCTTCAAAGCATGCAAGAATAAAAGTTTGCCGCAGTTGGGCAAATGGTACATGTCGAATTCTGTATAGGAAAATGCGTACCAGTGACCAATGGCAAAGGGAACAACTCCTAAGCAGAGCAGTGCGCTTTGGAAAACTATGGTATCTGGCATTTTATCCATCACTCCAACCCAGTTAAGCAGCCCTAATAAAGCCCCCTGCCAGTATGAAGCAAAAATTATCAGTTTTACGCATAGAAACTTCCCCCATGGTCTGAACGGTTTCAAGTCGTCGTAAAGCGCTTTCCAAAAAATAGCCAAACTATATAGAGACAAAGTCACCGTTGTGTTGTAAAGTATGGTGATCCAGAGATATACAGAGTACAGTCCCAAATCGTTCACGTTGTATAAGCCTGCCAACTCGGTGATTGCAATTGCAAAGCACAAGAGTGGTTTGACCCAAACGTATTGCAAGACGCCCCTTTTAATAGCCAGAAAAGTGTGTGGATCACTGATATCGTAAGCGGGCAAGATCTGGTTGAGCGGCCATAAATGCGAAACAGGTTCCCTTCCAGAAGTTTGAACGGCAATGCTACGTTCCCCACCCAAGATGGTGGTGAGCAGCGAAAAAAATGTATATATGACAAAAGCTTCGTAAACTTCTCTTATTGGCGAGAGCACGTCAGTTGAGTATACAAAAGTGGTGTAGCACGTGACTGCGAATAATGGCACAATAAGCTGAATTCTCACAATCAGTCGCTGCTGACACGGTTTCCTGTAGTTTTTAAGCTGGAAAAAAATCCCCGTCAAGGCTATAGCGATCGATATCGCAGCACAGAACCCATATAAAAGAGTAGCATGTTTGTTGATCAGTCCAACGGGTGCCTCCATCAGCGGAGATAGCTGCAGGTGTTCACATCCGGACATTTTGCGACGAAGCGAAGCTTCGGAGCTTATAACTGTAAGGGCAAAAGGGCAGCTATGCTAAGTAAACAGACCTATTTTTGAAATCGAATGACCTTATTTTTTTTATTTACAGAATCCTGTGGGGTAATGAAATAAGGAAACTTTTTAGTATGCATCTTTTATCAACGGTACGATTTTCCAAAGAACTAAAAATAGTGATGACAGGTACAATTGACCCGTTTTTCTTTTCACATAAAAGTTCCACTATATACATTAATGACATGTCCTTATTAGAAGTGTCTGTCTCCTGTGGTTGTATCCATTGGCCATGATTTTTAAATAGTGCTGCTGTCTGGGCTCGTGCCTCCAAAGATAATTCCAGAAACCACTGGACAGCTATTGATCACATGTGAGAGTGATTTATTACGTTGCATGCATAGCGCACATTCTTAGTTCCCGCGAAAGGCTTTTCTAGGCTATGATCAAGTTAGGATGAAACTTTCTGTGGTATATTCCCAAAAGAGAAGGAGGTTTAGCCTCTAATAGTCCTGGGGATTCTTGGTGACCATTGAGGCACCATTATTCTAATTTTCTGAATATGGCTGTAGTACCTTAGCTCATTGAGGTATAATGGGGTCATTTCCAGCGGTCCTATGGTAATGACTGTGCCTGTGTGAAAAGTCCATTTTCTTGATCTCATGTTCTTCTGTCCTTACATCTAAAAGTCTTTTGCAGATGTCCTCAATGCTATTGGGGAGAGCTTTCTCCACCGTTGCAGAGGGTCATATTATAATCCCAAAGTCAGAAATTCCTCATTCATAGCTTCCGTTACTCGACTGGGAATGTCGATTGGCAGGGTTTGACTACTTCAAGTTTCTGCCTCTGCAAGTGTTGAAAAACACAAAAGTGAAAACATCTCTCTGCGCAGCAAATGCCAGTTCCTGTTATGACTGCTGTTCGTCTGGGTGTAGAGCCGAAGGGGACTGCCGAGTGTACATGCCACGGAAGTCATTGCAGCAAACATATAATCTCACATTTTACGCTTAGGACTTTCTAACAATAAAGGCATACAGAAGTTGCCCTACCTTTCGGCTGCATGATTGATCCATGTGGCATTCGCAGTCAACAGGTGAGGCTTCTATGCTCCCCCCCACTTATACTCGCAGGTCATCAGGGCAGCAGAAGGTGAAACGCATCCGCAAAGAAGATTCATATGGGAAATGCATGAGTCAACATGCTCTTAATGAAAACAGAGGGACATTCTCGAATAGCCTATACGGCGCCGAAATTATCTACTCTAGTCTTTCTAAATGTAAGCTCAGGTGTATTCTGGAAATGATATTTATGTTACTCGAATCCGAATATATGAAATATCGGAGGGCATTTTGCTCCAAAATTTATCAGCTAACTGAGGGACCAAGCTCTCAACGATATATAGTCAGGTCGATTTCAACGAGATTCAGGTCTATTCACCTAATTGTGACGAAGGGTAAGCTTAGGAGCTTATAAAATCAAAACAGCGAAAAAACGCGAAAATCGTGTACTGGGAGGGACTGCAGATGAATACTAAGTAGAATAATAGCTAGTTCATTTTTTTGCTCCGCCAATGCCTTTCCATTAAACTGCTATACATCTTATCAAAGATATAGCCCATAATGGATGCTGCTCATGACGATGAAAATCGACAATAGGAAAGACTGGATTATGATTCAAAGTATCATTTAAGATGCACACCCGGTCATCTCAACCTCACTTTTTGATTTTGCATAACGTAGTATATTAACCCACTTTCACGAGTGCGAATAACGCAAACATTTCCGTCGACATTGGCGTCAGCAACGTCATTGGGATTTTTCAAGTTCTGGAGCACATATAACGAACTAAAAAAACAATAAAAATGTTGATTCCGTGTCTATTCTAATTTGATCCAAAGCAATCAATCAGCTGTATGAAAGAGACAGAGAGCGCTCCGAGACGGACGACACCAAGCCAACCCTTGTTTTTCATCTAGATTTGTCTCTTCTCAACTTGTTGCTTTGTGTATCCCCAAGTCAGTCAAGGTCACTTGTTACATATCAGAGGTCTATGGTTGAAAAATAAAGAAAGGTACAGAGCTAGAAAGAAAGCAGAGTAAGGTGATGGAGCAGTGACAGAAACATGTTCAGTTATCCAATGGATATACTGCACCCGAAAGAACAGAAGATATAATGTATTTAAGCATGTTTTATGTACGATGTGGCCTAGCTCAACCTGATGCTACAAAGCTCCCTCTAGTAAGTGCCAGCATATTAAACGGGCAGTAGAGGGCCAGAAAAAAGTATTCACTACATATCGACCTATCATGTTTCGATGACCCTCCAATAAACCCAAAATAGTGGAATTGTTGGTCTACAAATAGCTGGGACAGCAGTACTGTTATGGGTGATACAAAGTTCTCCAAGCCAGAGCAAGCCCTGGTACTCAAATATCGTCTCAGCGGCGTCCAAATAATACCTACCGAAAGTAGAATGTATGAATCAAGAGGAGTCATTGGGAATCTCATTTTTCCTTTCGAATTTGGGACATTACGTTGAAACGAGAGATTTCGATAAAGACATCACTCGTTTTGTGTACATTAAAAACGCATATATCCACGGTGGACAATGCCTATATATACCGCAGTAAATGGAGAAAAAAATACGGTGCAATGGATGTCATTTCAGCTCATAGAGCCAGGCAAAATCATTGCATTCAGCTGCACTGGGGCATTTTCTCAGACTATGCGCTATCTTTGAAAAATTTCGACATTTACTCATTAAAAGCTTTGCAATAAACTCATTCCTTCTGCGGAGGATCTAGATTTATCTCTTATCACACTTCTCTGGTGTTCATTGCGGCCCACCCCTACACCAGATTTATATATGATCGGCTACGCCCTTCTCTTTCTTATATATGCATCAATCGTCCACTGCTCTGGGATTGCTGTTCACATAGGCGTAGCAGAATCTGTGTCTGGGCAATTGTCCAATTTCGATAAGCGGTTTTATTATGCAGGGGCATTTTTCCCCGATTGCTTCTACAACTGTTTCGGTTTATCGGATGCCGCAGAGGAGGCCCACTGGGCTCCCTTTTTGGAGAAAGCAGTCACTTACTGGAAAGAGGGTCATCCAGATGATCAACTCAAATCTTTTATATATGGGATGCTTACACATCAGGTTGCAGATGTGGCATGGCACTCTCTCCATACGGATCAGGGACTCCTGAAGTTTGTGGCGGAAACCGAGTTCTCCGGTGACGTTTCCAAAGCGCACGATTTTCTCGACACTGGCGGAGATTTTCTTTTTCTTAACAAGTTTTATAGTAGCTCACTTTTTACAACTCCATGGGAATACCCTGTGAAGGATATCGTAACCATTTTCCATAGAATGGGTCACCTCGGTGTTACCGCAGAGAACCTTCAACTTTGTATGGAGAGAGGGCGAGCGGGGATCCGAGCAGAAGTGGCTTTGATGCATGGAAGTAACCCTGCTCGTAATTTTATAGCTGGGTCTCCCTTACTCGATGATGTTTTGCTAAACTATTTCGAGGGAGGAATCCAAAATTTAAAGAGATCAGTGGTTGACTGTTTTGCAGGGCTTGAATCATTCTTTGAAGGCGGTGTATTCAATTGTCTGCCTTTGGGGAAAGGCGTTGAAGCGATTTCTTTTAAAGATCGGCAGATATTTTTCCAGCATGCGCATTTTGATGACGGAATTGTAATTTCGCCAGTGGAGCAGATTCCTAGTTTCGGATCAGAGATCGTTTCGGGAAACTTTTTAGGCTCAGGACCTTGTATCGCAGTTGGAGCTCCCTACGACAACTCTGTCTACGTAATTCCACTTAACAACCTTAAAGATGAACAGAGTTATTCTCTTTTTGGAGCCAACATGCTGCGGTATCCTGTGGGGGGAAATGATTTTCTGTTGGTGAGTGACCCGGGAAAATCAACTGTGAGTGTTTTTTATAGAAACGAAAAGCTTCTTGTTGTAACGACATCTTTGGATCAGTTCCCGCTAGAGATGCGTCTCGTTGAGGGAAACAAGTTCCCCGATGTGCTGCTTCTTTCTCAGTATGCGAAAAGCGACAGGACTCAACGAGGAGTCGCCAAAACGATAAACGGCGAAATGATGATGGATGCGATTTCTCAGAATCCCGGACAAGTGGTTTCCCTTGATAAGCTTATGCATCAAACTTACACCTTACCCGTCGCTTTCGCGGCTAACGGTTTTGAAGGATTCGGCATTGCGGCCGCCTCTTCATCTGATCTACTTTTCATTGGCGTAAGAAGCTTAGGTGCAGTTATCGCCTACGACAGCACCAGTTCCCCCTTGTACTACATAGGAAGAAAGTTTAAGGGAGAGCTCCGCCGCTCCAAAGATACAGGCTCATTTGGGTCTTCGATTGTGGCAGGAAAACAGTGGGTTCTTGTGTCTTCGTCTTCTGAAGACGTCGGGCTTTTGAGAAACGCCGGAAGGTTGTATCTTTATTCGTTGCATCCACTTAAACTCGTAGCGAAAATCAACGCTTCTGAGGAATTCTCGAGATTGGGTTACAAAACCATTACATCTTGTATTGATGAGAATATCGTATACGCAACAGCGCCTGGCTGGAACAACAAGCGTGGCGCGGTATTCAGAATTGACATCAAAAGTGCTGAAATTTCTCAGCAGCCAATCCTTCAGGGGCCCCAAAACTACACAGGGTTTGGTCTTTCTATAGCATGCTCGGTGGTTGGTGGACGAGAAGTGCTCGCACTTGGCATGCCTTATTGTGAGCTTACAAAAAGGGGAAAAGTGGCTATATATACTTTGTAGATCCTCTGGTGTCAGTCATGGTGCCCGCGTTGGATGATCTGCGGATGCTCTTTGAGGTTATACCTTGAGGTTATACCTTGAGGATTGAACTTCAGTCTGCTGGTCAAAGGTTGTTAGAACGAATGTTCTAGATGGAGCCATGCCGGAACGTGCATATCGTTCATGTACGTCACAGTATGAATAGCGGTATCTCCTGCGTCACTTTGAGTGATTCCGAGAAATACCTTACCTGCTTTATTATAAGTGGCCTCTTTGAATCAAAAATGTGATTGCTTTTAAGCAGGCTTTCGACAGCTCTCAATCAGAGCTCAGCGGTCGACTGTTAAAGCTCAAGTCTTGATCCTTTCGAACTTGCGTAAAAGTACATCCCGAGAATGGGCATTTGAGACTCTACATGACAGGCGCTGCGCCTTTCGATTAGGTCTGGGTAAACCTCTATTGGGAACCCGGTTGATTGGCTGTGTAGGAGTATAGAAAAATTGGCTATTTATACTGCATTCATACGTAACGCATCGCCATACAGCGCTATGGACCATTATTGGCTGATGGTAAGGTGCATTGAGCACATCAAAGCAGCCAAAAGTGCGTCTTCGATCATAAATAGTCCATCATATATATGTGCGTGGTTATACTAACAACTTGGCTATCGCCCATGCTAGTCGCCCCATTCAAGCAAAATGATGCCCAGATAGCATCTAGGAAGCAAACGGGTAGACATCAACCTTGAGGCCAACCTATTGACCGGGTTCTTCAAGTACCCAAACGTATAGTTTCACCATGACACATTCGCACAGATCAACTGATACCATTAGCATAAAATGAGTCGAGATGTCTCCACCTCTTACTAAGTGATTCGAGAGCTTCTATCCTGAAAAACTTTCGGATGGTGTGAGGTGACAGCTGTTGATAGTTCGGAGACCTGGGAGCCTCGGTCGGGGCATCAATGCCAGGTTGAGCAGCTCGGGCAGGGCGATTCATTCTCAGTCTTGATTGTTCTCTTAGAATGTCCAGTAATCCATAGTAATAATGTTCTTCACTTATGTTGGACAATGTAAGGCTTTAATTCTACCGAAAGCTGCTAAAGGTTTGTGGCCTCTTTCATATACCGATTGATGTGGGGAAACACATGTGATGTGACATATCATGAGTGACTTATCCGCATGCCAGATGACCTTCTCCGCAAGTCATGCATGCTTATGCATGATAGTCGTTTCTTATTCCGCTTAGTCATGATTTACTTTAAAGTGCAGTTGCAAGCTTTAGTGCATTCTGGAAATGGTTTGTAAAATGCTGTTACTCGAATCTGAATATGTAAAATATCGGAGGCCTTTTTCTCCAAAACTCAACTCACCGGCTCATCGGGGTGAGGTGGGTCAGAAGGCTTGTGAATACGCGGGCGAAATAAGAACACGTTCATTAGCATTCACCAGATCGTGAAACATCGCTATATATCGATGTGCCCATAGATTTTCCAAACTTGACAAGAAACTGCATTGATGCCTTCACTAAGGCAGAACCAAGTTATCCCAAGTATGGCAATCGTCTCATAGAAGGTCGGTTCCTTGTTATCATGACAGTTAGTGTTCACCAAGATCGCGATCTAGATCGCAACTCGAAAAAATGCGATCCTGATCTTGCGATGTAAGCACACTGGCCCAAATTTGCGATCTAAGACTGCAAGCCAAATAAATCGATGTGTGATCTAGATCGCGATCTGATCTAATTTCAAAAGATCGCAAA
>JAJLSF010000511.1:0-10293 GCA_030567395.1 Citeromyces hawaiiensis
GACTGTTAAAAAGTCTTTAAAAAAGTAGTTGATGCACTAAGGCAACATTTATACTGTGACGCGCATGAGAGATATGCATGTTCATGCACGAATGATGAATGACGAAATGGCTTCCTCTAGAACGTGACAAATTGCGGCTCGAAAATGCCCTGCATACCTTAACCAGCAATTACGGTATTTGAAGAAATTGATGTTACGGCATCGAGCACGCTATTTAGTCACTCATCCTCTTGACTAATGAAGCAGGCATTATGGCGCCAGGGTATATCGGACTCGCTGTGATGCACTATATGCACTCTCTACATGAACGAATATCGCTCATGTAGGGAGTGTGCGAGTTCATTCACAGATGACCGCTTCATCTATGCTCGTTTTAACATTGAAAGCTAGGAAGAAAATGGCGGACGAGAAAAGCTTTCGCCTAAACCTCTACGTGAACCTCGTTTGTTACGAATGAAGAGAACTTTATTTAGCGGATTTCCATCATCTTCTCTGTTTCGTGATGTAACTGACCCTTGAAAATGTTAATCTGGTGATCCCCCACCTCGCTAGGTCATACCACCTCCTGGTTCCAGATCTTCCGGGCCATGGCAAATCCCAGGCCACCTTTTTCGGTGGATGTCTCGGCCCGACTCATCACTGATCTGATCCGCATGCACGCCACCAATGGGTCGGCTCATTTCGTCGGCCATAGTCTAGGCGCGCGGGTCGTCATCCGTCTAGCATCCACCGATCCCGACGTGGTCAATTCGGTCTTTATCTCGGGCTTTGAGATCTTTCCTCAAACATGGATTGCGCCATATGTGCCATACGCGGCATGGGCCATGACCCGTGTAGAGAATTGCCTTTCACGGTATCTGATTCGCTGGGTAATGGACGGGACCGATATCCCTCGCATTGATACCAATATCTTTTTGCACGGTTGAGTTGTGTTAGCGTCTGTGTCAGCGCTTGCATTAAAATTGTCCACAGTGAGAGATATATTTGATGATGGTCTCTTGTAAGTATTTTTTTTACTTTTTATCTTCCCATTCGCGGTGCAAAACATCAATCTTATACGTCTACCGTCTGCATGCAGCCATTTCTCCCTTATCCCGTTAACGCCGAAGTCAGAACCATTGAGGAACCAATCAGGTCGTTCGCATACGCCTCGAAATCCCGGAATCAATTTTGGGTCCGATTCTGGTGACATTATCCGTGCAAATTACGTAGCTAATGCTGCACTTATGCCTTGACCAATAGCTTGCAGCTATATGAATCTGATATCGGATGCTCAAGACCAAAAACTCACCAAGGGAGATTATGGTTACCCTTTTCGTAACCGCAGGCCAATGCGGCCTTCCTGGGGAAGTATACTCAATACTATTATGCAACCCCACACATATGTTGTTAGCATATGCGGTCAATCGCATAGAGCGATGGAGCGGTCATCTCTTATGCTAAGAGAGCCGACTGATCTCGAATCAAACTCTCTCCGTAGGACTGTTTACCTTCGTCACTACATGGAAGCAGGTATTAGTATACCTCTTCCTATCCAGTGCGCTATTGTACTGGACCACAGATGGGCTTTACGCCGTACGTGCTATTGAATTGTTTGTGATATATACTCCACTTACGTTCTGTTTCCAACAAGTTGTGTCGGCAACTAATGTCACCAGACACCCCAAAGCAGTGGCCATCGCCATGGCCCACGCGGACCCTCATTATTGCAGCAGGAAAAAGCGGGCTCATTCCCACTGATGATCACCCGTATGATGCTGTGAAGCTGATGGAGATTGGGAGAGAGCTGGACCCGGTGACGGTGGCATATACACACTTGCGCATGCGACATCCTTGGAACCGCCAGGCCCCACAACTGTTTGCGACAACTGCCAAAGCATGGTTTGAATAGAAGGAGATGCCCGAGGGTTTTGTCAAGCTTTAGCTCTACATGTCGATGATTTTATGGTGGTATGAAGTTGTCCGTTAATAGCTTCCGGTAAACATCCTGAACCAAAGCTAATTAAAGCAATGAGGAGCTCAACATGGCCAATCTGAGAGGAGGTTACGCACAGAGAGATCACGCGGTAGGGAAGAACTCCCCACCACGGCTACTCAATGTGGCATTCCCCCAAATAAGTTTTTGAATGAACTCTTGCCATCGGCTAGTAATCCGCCAAATCCTTGCAGCGCCCAGCACATGGAATCGTTAGTCATCCAGCGTGAGTCTGGTCAGGCTACCCGCTGAAAACAGACGGGACCACCCATGTCGACAAACGTAAAGAGCAGTAATGGCAACTTGGTAGAATTTTGTTTATTTTACAAGCCACGGGTAGGCAGTGTGATCCGGCCATGAAAGAACTTTGCCGTTCTTCTCAAGTCGAGAAAGATGAGGTTACAATTCTCAATATTATGCAGCTTTTTTGCCAGAGCACCTATTTTCATGCATAACGCACATGAGACGTACATAACCCGGCATGACTGTGCATAACTCACCAGGTCTGATCTAGAGGAAAGATAACCGGGGAAGAGGATCCTTTCAGTCAGATCACAAAATGATGACTAACGTATTTTGGTGAGCATCATGTTCATCGGACAATAAATCCCAAGACTCATTAACTTTTCGTTGCAACTCATTGAAAACGACCCTCCCGATAGATGGCAGCTACATGCAATTGGACTTCTTCATCTGGTGAGCACCGTCACCGTCCACCATCTTTATAGACATCTCAACCTCTGGGGATGACCCAGATCATCGCGCGGTGTACGGATGTATAACTTTTCCCAGATCAATGCCTTATGGATCTGTACGAGCAGTTCCCCCAGTCTTTGCTGGTGTTCAACGATGACTTCAAAGCGCTGCAATTAGCATTCAAGCAACATGGGCTCACCACAATGGATCTCTTGTTTCTTTCCAACCTCGAAATCGCCAGACGGTGCGGACGATCTATGGTGGAGATCAAAGAATTCATGCTGCTTTTACGAGAGGAACTAACAACACAGCCGCAGCAGCTCAGTCATACCACCTTCACCGAGGAGCGGTATTTGAGCTTTACAACAGGCGACGAAGAGCTTGACGAGTACCTTGAAGGCGGTATATGCGTATGTAATCTAACAGAGATTTCGGGAGAAAGCGCTACGGGAAAGTCTCACCTTTTGATGCAGCTCTGTCTGTCGGTACAGCTTCCCCGAGAGTTTAACGGTTTGGGACCGAGTCTTGGTGATGAGAAACCGGTGTTAGCCCAGGCTGTGTTTATTTCAACCGAGGGCAACCTCGAAACTCGTAGACTCAGCGATATATCCTCCCACTACAGCCAGGTACTTTCGGAGAACGGGATCGATGAACGGTTCTGTCCGTCCATCGACAACATTTACCAGATCACGTGTTCCGATATAGTGGCTCAGGACCACATCTTAAGGTTCCAGCTTCCTGTTTTGTTGCAGCAGCAGCAGCAGATCAAGCTGGTTATTATCGATAGTATAGCGCACCATATACGAGTCGAGATTGAAGGAGGGAACTTTAAACAGGCCCAAACTCGCAAAATGTACCTTACACGGCTGGCACAGCATTTGAAAAAACTCGCCTACGACCACTGTGTAGCTTTTGTAGTGGCAAACCAAGTAAGCGATAAGCCGGAGAGTGTTCTCATGCAAAAAGACAAATTTCTCCAAGTGGACTACCAAATCGGGTGGCTAAGCGGATGGGACAATGCCAGTGTTTTAAAACGTCAAAAACGGGTTGAATCCGCTGAGCCGGCTAAAGCCAGCCTCTCATTTTCGCAGCAGCTGAAAATAGAGAAAAAGCAAATGCTATTTGGACAAGACTCGTTGAAAAAATCTACAAACTCAAAAGTACCCGCGTTGGGACTGCACTGGTCCACTCTTGTGGATACGCGGATTGTGTTGACCAAGCGGCATGTCCCCATAATCAATGAGTCTCTATTAGACGAATACGTGCATGATATTCTTTTAGCGGATCGCGGAACCGCAACTGATAACGATATCAACAAGATACTACCGCAATTGCAGAACAACAATTTCATGCAAAACAACAATTGGGAGGTGAAACGCGCCATAAAATTGGTGTTTTCGCCTTATAAATTTACCGATGTACCCGTTGGGTTTGAGATTTGGAAAGGTGGCATTAGATGCGTGAAAAACAATTGACTTGGTCTATTTAACTTGCGCGGTTTTTGCTACTCCATCTCAAGATCTCCCACAACGTCCTCGTCATAGTCCATTACAGCGTCTTCGTCCGGATACGTGAGGTCATACTCCTCGTCAAAGCTTCGAGACCGATCAACTTCGTCCAAAGTTCTCACATTTGAAGCTCTCCTGGTCACGTGATTCTTCTTATTAAACATTGTGGCCTTGAGATGAAGGAAAACTACCCGTTTTCTCTTTTTGTTCAAAATAAACCACATAAGCGACCACAGAGTCCCCGGCTCGTCGCTGATAAAACTCTCCTCCGGCTCATAACTATACACCTGCACCGAGCTATCATCTAACTGGATGTGAGAGTTTATCGTCTGCCATATCCAGTTCAGGTCCTTGGTGTAGTTGAGGGAAGTGAGGATGGAGTTGAACTTGTGAGTTAATTCAGCGCACGATTTCATCAATGTAAAGCTGTCTGGTTGCAAAGACGAGAAATCGTGGTCTGGATAGGTAGAGTTGAGGATTCCAATTAAATAGGCGAAATTTCGGCGTGAAGTCTGCTGAGATAAGGGTCCAAATGGACTTTCATCGTCGTACTCTTTAAACCCTTTTGTATCGGAAAACGATTCCGGCGAAATGTACGGAGTATGCGAGACCGACCGACTCGTTAGCGGCTGTCTTCTCATGTTGGTGTTTCCTACATTAGACGTACTGGCCCTTCTCTGATACGTGGGTGGTGATATCGACATTGGGAACCCGTTCGGGTACTGCAGCTCGTGTTCGTGATTCAGAGCATTCTCCTCCATCAGGTGGTTTAGGTTCTTGTCTATCCGTTTGTATAGTTTCCTATCGGCACCCACGGGTTTTGTAGTGAATAGGTCGCATCCTCCCTCGATATGGGAGTCTGTAGTGTCGAACGTGAGGGCTTGATTAACTAGCTCGATATCGAACTCGTCTATAAACTGAAACGTTAGCACAACGCGGTCAATCGCTTATCTTACCTTCATTAATGCGTGTTTTGCATAAAGATTATTGCCCCGACAATAATGGCAGATGTCGGGCAGGAGGCAGGGGCATGGGCAGGGCACGGGCAGGGGCATGGGCAAGAGGGCACGAAGTGCGCGAATGTCCGGAATTATCAAGTAATAGTCTACGTGAATAAAGTATTGTTGTCTTTCCTAATTAGAAAGAGTATGTGAGCCACTGAAAGGCTATGTCTACGAGGGTGCAATAATAGTATAAGGCAGTTAGACTGAAGAGCGATTGCTGGAAAGTACTGCATTGTTACCAGCTTAAACCAGCCATCTAACTTCCTTTTACGGAAGTGTCTCTTTCCTATTCTGGCCAAGAAAAAAAAATTCGCCTCCTACATCCAAACATCAGTGCTCCCAGAGTGAGCTAGCTGTTTTGATGATTTAGCAGTATGTCGGAACCTCTCATTCTTCTATTTTTAGCACCTTCTTTTTCTGTGAGTAGATGAGTATAGGCTGTTTATAACTGGTCTCAACATTACCCAGAGTTTAGGTCTGGCTGTGTCGTTATGCGCAAAGCAGGAACGGCATTGGTTGGCGACGTAAAGGCACCAAAAAGAGTTGGCACTTGAAATCTCTGAGTAGGTCACTTTAACAGATTCTATCCCTAACGACATGTCTATGCGGGTAAGGAGGAGATATGAGGAGGTGACGACTTTGTATGGAGCCGTAGGCTCGCGTATGAAAAGCTGACTTGAGCAATAGAACAGGGGCCTTCTCAAAAGCTATTAATATCCAGAATCATGCATATCGGAAATGGCCATGAAGGTTGAATAAAATCTTTAAACGGTCCGAGAGCATAGAATATTCCCCAGTTTGGGCTTTCTTTCTCGATGGCTGCTCGATTAGGAAGGTGTTTACTCTTTAAAGTGGCCTTGTTGGGTGGGCTGAACAATCATCAAGGGAGCACATAGACTTGTAGGAGGTGCAGGATGAATACAGTGGACACTACTTATATATTGGTTTCAACATGAAGCACGCTAATGCAGGTTTGTGCATATGCATGCATGCCAGGGGACTAACCCTTTTTTAAAAAGACCCACAGAGGCGCATAAAGGGCAAGGGGAACAACGGAAGTGTGGCCAAATTTTTGCTGGGAGGTTTTAAACAGCCAGTCCTATAAATGGTGTACGGGCGTGACCATTGCATGAGCCTTGCAGGTTCATGCGTGTGATTCGATTTCATGCTAGGTGAAAGTGCATCAGAGTTGTGACGACCATGCGTGTGTAGTCTACAGTCTGGAGTTTGATTCAGCTAATACCATTTTCAAGGGTGATTCACCAAGCATAATAAACCTCAAATCTGTTTATTCCGATAAAGGTAAGCAAACATTCTGTCATCATCTGGTGAAAGTGGCCCCACAATGCTTCAAATTTTCTCCAAGCCTTATTTCTGCAGAGACAACCATAGTCCATTATTCGATCCTAATCAGGGTTCCTTCGGATGGAAGCGGCCGCTCCCACTTGTTCTCTCACTGAACAAATCCCCTTCAAAAAGGAGTTATAAGGGTTCTGGTAAGGGAAGGTTTTGATTAGAAAACCATCGGTGGATGTAACAAGATGTGATGGCTGACAAGATGGAAGGTATGGATGGGATCAGTCTTTGAGGAAATACATCAAACCTGCCGGGTATATAAAAAAGTGTGCGATACACGCTTGATTCCCTCCTCATCTGAAGTAAAATACTCAACGGCTGATGATGATTATCGCCGCTCTCAAAATCCAGCTCTAGGGCTGGCAGAAGTAAAACAACGCAGTGTAGATGTTCCAATGGCAATGTATTGGCTCGGTCATTTTGGAATAGCTTCCCCTGCATTATTGCCAATGATCAGCCCAATGGTGGCAAAGTGGTCTAAGGACTTACGGAAGGAGATGTATATTATGGCGAAATGACATACAATTGTACCTTCTCAATCGAATTGACACCTTTAAAAGCGATGCACAATCTAGATTCTTCAAAATAAAGGCTGTACAGAGTGAAAAAACCCTGGTAAATCTTCTGCTATAACTCAACATTTTAAGTATGTCCTTTATTAGCGAGTTACAGACATTTTTTACAGTCCAGATGGAGATGACCAAACGCACAGTTCTCCCAAAAGGGAAAGATCAATTTCGCAAAGTCTAGCCTTATCATACTTGCTGTCCCTATCTATGATTTACACATCCTGCATCTGCATAAGGCTTGTAGTTGCAAGACCCTCCAAATTACAACAATAATTGGGCATATTAAACATAGGAATTTCTGGTGCCTGTAAGAGATTGACATTCAGCTATGCTATTGTCAAATTATGCATCTTGACCCAAAATGATGCGTATTTCTACACTTTATGCTGAGACTCATACAACCGTCAGCAAGTACCCCCCATTAATCTTTGCTAGTATGGCTTCATTGTATATCTCATCCGTAGGGTCTAGTGGTTCGTGTCCAGGCAATAAGTGGTCTAGGTGTCTTGACCCAAACATCGCTTCGCTTGTTCTCCAACCTCGGCTTTAAACCATGCAAAGCGCATCGCATGCGTTCACTTGCAGAATATGCATGGATGCCTGCAGAGAAGCTGACGTCACACTTGAAAAACCAGGGATTGAAGAGAGGTGAACGCTCCAAAACAGCTCAATCTCTCCATAGTGCTCCACCCCATGCATGTCGCCCAATAGCAAGCCTTCCATCTCCTTCAGAACTCATTTTATTGCCGTTCCTGCATGACACAGCCTCGCATGCATGTGCGCCAATTTCAGGAGAGAAGAAAAAAAAAAACATATATATACATCAATCTCGCTTCCGCAATCAACAATGGCTGATCAGCAACAATCCACCAGTTCGGTGTCCGCTTTTGTGACGACCCTCATCGTCAATGGAGTACTGTTCTGTATCTTTATAGGGCTATTTATCATTCTTCGTCCAAAGGAGAAGCGTGTTTACGAGCCACGCCATTACATTGACTACTTACCCGACGATAAGAAAGTTGAGGAACCGCCTGGCGGCGCCTTTGGATGGCTGACGTTCTTGCTGAAAAAACCAGAAAAATACCTTTTGGGTAAAGTGGGCGCCGATGGATACTTTTTTCTGCGTTACTTGTTCATCTTTGGAGTTCTATGTATACTTGGAGGGTTTCTCCTTTTCCCTATTTTGTTCCCCGTTAACGCCACCGGCGGCGGAGGTCAAGAAGGGTTCGATATCATCTCGTTTACCAACGTTGCGAATGAAAACCGGTTCTACGCACACGTGTTTTTGTCGTGGTTCTTCTTCGGCCTCATCGTCTACACGATCTACAGAGAATTGGTCTATTACGTCTCGTTTAGACACGCATTGCAGGCCAGCCCTTTTTACGACTCGGCCATAAGCTCAAGAACAATCATGATCGACAACTTACCTGAAAGTCTACAAGACGAAGGATCGCTTCGTTGCTTATTCCCGCGTGCTAGTCACGTGTGGTACGCAAGAGAGTACAAGCAGCTGATGAAAAAGGTGAAGGAGAGAAGTAAATTGGCTGCAAAGTACGAGTCCACCATGAATAAAGTGATTAAAAAGTCTGTAAAGACGCGTGCCAAGCTCTCAAAGAAGAAGAAACCACTCCCTGAGCCTGCCGATAAGTTGAGCTCGTATTTCCCGGAAAAGAAAATGCCCACTCACAGACTCAAGTTTTTAATTGGCGAGAAAGTTAAAACCTTGGACTATTCTCCTAAACATATCGCCGAACTTAACAGCGATATCGGGAAGAAGCAGGAAAATGCTTTGGATAACGATAAAGTGGGCACTGTTTTCATGGAATTCACCACCCAGATCGAAGCTCAAAGGGCCTACCAAGCTATTCCCTATTGCAAAGCACTCAACAAGTCAAGACGGTTCATCAACATTGCTCCTGAAGACGTTTTGTGGGATAACACTAGCCTTGGGTTTTGGCCAAGAAATACCAAGCTCATTGTGGCTAAAAGCGTCTTGTCTGCCATGATCATCTTTTGGGCTATCCCCGTTGCCGTTGTGGGCTGTATTTCAAACGTCAACTTTTTAACGGAAAAGGTTCCCTTTTTGAGATTCATCAACAACATGCCGTCCGTGATCATGGGTATTATTACCGGTTTACTGCCGACAGTGGCTCTGGCTATCTTGATGTCGCTGATTCCTCCGTTTATCAAGTTTATGGGCAAATTTGGAGGCATTCTCACCGCCCAGGGACTCGAACAATGGTGTCAATCGTGGTATTTCGGGTTTCAAGTCATTCAGGTGTTTTTGGTCACCACTCTGGCCTCGTCAGCAACCTCGGCTGTATCAGAAGTTATTGACGATCCGTCTTCTGCTATGGTTTTGCTAGCTCAAAACTTGCCCAAGGCTTCAAACTTCTATATAACCTATTTCTTGTTGCAAGGACTCACCATTCCTGCAGGAGCACTTTTACAGATTGTCGCATTGATCCTCGCACAGTTCTTGGGTAAGATCTTGGATGGAACTCCAAGAGCGAAATGGAACAGATACGTAACCCTCGGTAAACCAGGATTCGGTGTCTTGTACCCAATCTACCAGCTCATGGCTGTGCTAATGATGTGTTACAGCATCATTTCCCCCATCATACTGTGTTTTGCAGCAATCACCTTTGTGCTCATCTACATCGCGTTCCTTTACAACCTCACCTACGTGATGGACCACAACTTTGATGCCCGCGGAAGAAACTACCCCAAGGCTCTGTTGCAGTCTTTTGTTGGGTTGTACTTGGCGGAGATTTGCTTACTTGGGCTGTTTGTGCTGGCGAAATCCTGGGGTCCCGTGGTTCTGGAAGCCGTTTTCCTCGCTGCCACAGTAGCTGCCCATCTCTATTTCAAGCGTATCTTCATTCCTCTCTTTGATGCGGTCCCCATTTCCGCTTTGAAGGAAGCGCAAGGTATCCTCCCACCAGGAAGCTATCCGGCCAAAGACCACGGTTTCCAGGAGATTAGAGAAACTGGCAAGACGTTTTTCGCTTCCACAGACGTTGAAATGGAAAGACTGTCTCGTTCCGAGTCCAACTCGGCTCGTGAACCCGATGCTACCGAAACCAAATTAAACGATTTGGCCGGAGCTCCCTCCACGCTTTCTGAAAACAACACCTACCGTTCATCCAAAGTGCCTTCAAGTCCGTTTGAAGACCCTGAAGATC
>JAJLSF010000512.1:0-10207 GCA_030567395.1 Citeromyces hawaiiensis
CCTCTTAGAGTTGTGATTCCTGGGGTTATTGGAGGTCGGTCTGTGAAATGGCTCAAGAGAATCACCCTCCCACCAACTGGTACCACTTTTTCGATAACAGAGTCTTACCCACGATGGTGTCGCCGGAGATGGCGAAAGCTCAGCCACAATGGTGGAAAGATGAGAGATACGCTATCTATGATCTCAATCCACAAAGTGTCATTTGTCATCCCCAACATAAGGAAGTTATCGACACAGCCAAAGAGAGCTACACTGTAACGGGGTTGGCGTACAACGGTGGCGGGATCAGAATAGGAAGAATTGAGGTTAGTATCGACAAGGGAAAGTGCTGGAAACTGGCCAATGTCAACTACCCAGAAGACAGACTCAGAGACAGAGGCCACCATGAGCAGTTTGGCGGGCTTGTAAATGTATGCGATCGGATGTCATGTTTGTGATTTTTCAGCACCTACTAGACTTTAGTTTTGATCACTTGGTACATCTCCTTCTGATGCCAATGGATATGACGATGGGAAGCGGGAATGAAGCGTTCCTCATGAGGTCTAGGATCCATACAGTAATTACCGCTTACAAGCTCTTAACAAGCATAAACATGTGGGAATACATAATCGTCAACAAAACGCCCACACTCCGTCGTTTTCCAAGAAAACTGTCAGTTTCTCCAGCCAATATGACATCTGTTCTCTTTACAAGAAGCGAAATGGTTGCTTGATTAGGCATATAAAACAGGGAAACCTCTCCTTGATGATTTCAAAAGAAAAAAAGAAAAAATGCATTAGCCTGAAATGCATATATCTTGGTGTTAACTATGTGGCCGTATTAGGGAAGGCTATGTCCCACCCATTTGCTAGAATATGCATTTTGCGAGCATGATTTAAGCGGGAATCTATTGTATATGGCTTAAAATATTCTCCAAACCACGATACGTGAGTAACCGTAAATTACTATACCCAGAGTTGATGGCGGATGCGCCACCTCTGTGTTTCGGAACATTTTAGGTAGAGAGATTTTTTCACCGCTGGTGCAAGATCTGATCCTCATGTACTACTCCCCCGAAGAGGCTTTAATACTTTGTCAAAGAGTCTAAGAATATTCTCATCGCACCACAAGCTCACCTCCTTGCACCATATGATAAGAAATGGAGAGTATAGCGCAAAAGTTAGTGCCAGCACTGGAGTATCAATTATCGCTAAAGGCGGCTGACTTCAAGACGCCTTTGCAGGTGGTCCAGAAGAACTTTAAGAACATACAGCGGCTGGTTGAGAGGCAAAGCGCTGCGCTTGACGAGTTTGCTGGTTATATAACTGTGGAGACTCTTCAAAAGACGATATTGCAGTTTGAAACTTTCACCAAAAGGATGGAGGTGCGCGTAGCTAATTATAATGAGTTTATAGATCGTTTAGAACGTCGACTTTTGCGACTAAAGGAGCTGGAATCCATAGTTGAGCAAGTAAAGATGGGCAGCCGAGACGCACCTCACCTACTTGTATCGTGGTACAAAGACGAGATCAATTTGTTGGTGTGTAAATTTCTTGTCTCCGTAGAGGATGACGATATTTTCGTTCAGCTCGTAGACTCGTTCGGGTTCCAGGGCCTTATCGATCACGATGTCATTAGACAGGGCAACAAGATCTACAACGAGATCAAGCATAAACATAATCTGAACATTCTGGTGGAATGGTGCACTGAGAATAAGAGACAGCTCAAGAGTTTAAGGGAAGACTCTGCTGATCTGGAGTTTGAAGCTTATTATCAAAAGTTTATCGAGCTGGTTAAGGTGGGCAAAGTGAACGAGGCGATAAAAGTGGCTCAGAAGTCTCTTTCAATGAATAAGGAGGGGGCGCAGTCTTTCGACAAGATGAGAAAAGCGGCAGGTTTGATCTTCTTTAGCGCATTGAAAGATGAAAATCCGTTTGTAAGAAGAGAACCTCGAGCGTATGATGTTTTCAATTCGGAAGCGGCTAGCGGCAAAATCATCAGTAACAACTTGAAGAGGTTTTCAGACCTGCTGAGTAACGATAAATGGGGGAACTTGGCGGATAATTTCTTGGAAAATTATAATCTTTTATACGGTATAAATCCTGAGCCAGAGCTGTTGATTCTGCTGAGCATGGGGATTTCCTCACTGAAAACGAAAAGCTGTCAGTTTCACGGGAAAAATCAGTACCAAGAACAAGAAGATCACGTGGATCATGCAAAAGAGGTTGACTTTTCTGAGTTTATAGCTCACTCGGAAATGGTTTCCTCCTCTAGCGTAAATAACGACTGTCCTGTTTGTTCGGCTGAACTTTTCGAATTGGGAAAGTACCTTCCGTTTGCTCACATCGTCACTTCTAACATCAGCGGTAACCCGGTGAAACTGCCCAACGGCGATGTCTACGATCTCGACAAGCTGATCAAGTACAATACCAATATCGATGCTGCTGACGGGGAGGATTTTGAAGTGGCCGAGAGCAGCGAAGACGAGTCTTTTGACGAAGATGACGATCGCGAAAAGGAGGCAGAAACCTGGATAGACTCGGATATAAGGCTGCTGAATATGAGCAGAATCAAAGACCCCATGACTGGAGAGGCCTTTAGGGTGACGGATCTCGTAAGGGTTTTTCCTACTTGAGAGTATCAGGCTCTCGAGACCTGGTTCTAGATCCGGCTATTGAAAAAAAGATAAGCTTTGATCTAGACGCCCGGGTCTCGAAAGATAAGATCCGCCTGTATGCAAGTATCTGCACAATTTGTGCATGTAGTATGCAACCTTTTTTTTAGTGAAAACAAATAATTCGACACACTTTCAAAATTTATTTAGACTATATACATACTTTTCTTACTCCATAGTTGTACAACTTTCTAGCTTGGACTATACCGTTTTGCGACCACTTTTGTCGTCAGTCTAAACGTTGAAAGTGACGGTAAGTCAGCTGCAGTGATTTGTACTCGCTCAAGAGCTTGTGTGTACTTCTCTCCTTCTAGCCCTTCTGCAGAAACTTCTAGGACGAGTCAGAATTTTCTGATTCATTGTTTGAAGAAAAGCCATGTCGCCCTTATTATACTTCCTGTGATTGTCTAGCCCTCTTTTGCGAGATGTCTTTATTCACCAAAAACGAGGGGACCAGGAATTTGAAATTGAAATTGCCAGGCTCAATTTTCCAATTATCTTTTGTTAGCCCAATAGTCATACATTCCGTACACCAGCCGTACATAGTACATGCATAACCGTGCAGGACTGTGCATAGACCACCGGATCTGATCTGATATCGATCAGGGGTGGAAAACAAGCTAAGATCCGGGGAGAGGATGGCAGTGCTTAATGAGGGTTTGGAATAAAGTCTCCTGGTATCAAATAAATGACAGATATTGCTTTGTTGCATGCAGCTGAGACGGTGGTATCTTAATCCTGGAGTTTCCTTCTTTCGCGGAAATGGGTTCAATTTGGTATCTCAAATTATTGTCTGTGTTGAACTAGCGTACATGCAACTGTGCATGGGTGGTCATGAGGTGCTGGTTGCTATGGAAACCAAATAGCACTATATATAGCCTGTATGCAGCAGTGATCAATAAGGAAATATACTATGTCTCTTGAAATTAATAGTCTGCCCCCTTCCATCTAACAGGTTATGAGCCTTTCAATATTATTGGGCGGGGGCATTGAGGACAAGTATAAACTTTAAAGCAAGTCAGGATTCAAGAATGGGCTAAAAGTTTTTGAAAGGAAAACTAAACTGTGTGGCCCTGAGCTACACGCCTACGTAAGCCAGAGCTCGCAGGCATTTGACTCTACACTAAGTCAATGTTATGATCAGTTAATTCAAACGATCCTGGAAAACCTGGTACATGACAGAGTGCTATCGAGGTATGAAAATGACGCTACTGCTTTTGGTCGGACGCTATACCTGATAAAATCACGGGACTATAGGACGCTAGGTGCTCGAGAAATTTATGTTGGCGTTGAAAATTTAGTCCGTAATCATGAGGTTGAAAATGTTGAGAGTTTTTCAAGCA
Source organism: Citeromyces hawaiiensis (assembly GCA_030567395.1). Classification (NCBI taxonomy): domain Eukaryota; kingdom Fungi; phylum Ascomycota; class Pichiomycetes; order Pichiales; family Pichiaceae; genus Citeromyces; species Citeromyces hawaiiensis. The sequence continues at coordinate 3,997 of JAJLSF010000512.1, forward strand.
ATTTTCTCCCCTCCATGACTAAGGAGCAATTGCTTGGTCTCTTTTGCCTAGCAAATCTTCAGAGTCCGGAGGCAGAGAACAGGGTGCTAGGACAGGTGTCACCAGATTTGACTGTCAGAGGTATTCATGACGCAAAGCCAGTCTTGGTGAGTTTAGTGAGACTGGCCTGATTGTGAAGAAGACTGGCTGCGGAAATTTGTCAATCCGTGGGCCTGAAAATCAATGTTTTGCTCGCGTTTCATGCATTTGACTAGTCGACCAAACACTTGTAGCTGGATTCTTCAGCAGAGCAGCCACGTCGTCAGCATATAACTAGATGGCTAAGAAACCTGCAGCCAAAAAGAGGCTGAGGCCAGCCACAGAGCCTCTGCGGCATCCAAATCATGCAAAGGAACATTATTGGTTCTATTGCCCCCCCCCCCCTTGTCCGAGAACAGACTATAGGCTGTACAAAACATCCTTTTCGTTGTTGAGGGAGCGATAGCCTGCTGCTTATAATGGTGACTCGAGATAGTAGACACGTCGGACAAGTTGGATCAATCATGCCGTAGGCTTATTGAGAAGCCTACAGGAGAAAACATGGATGTCTTACAAAGGTACCCAACGTTTGGATGCCTTACTTTTAATCTCAAAAGATGCAACCTTCTGGTAAATTTTGACGATATCCGTCAGGTATTGACAAACGACGATTAGATGCGGCCGAACTGGCGAAAAGTGTTTGACAGAGTAATCAACTGCAGAACCAGTGGCTTAGGAATATTTCTCACTGGACATTCTTGAGATTGCAGTTGAAGACGAATATAATTTCTTGTTATATAGCGGACAAGAAACGCAAAGATGGGATGGTTTAGCAGCAGCAAAAAACTTTCGAGAGTGCGACCTAGCGGGAATCAGTGTCTGAAAGTCTTTAACAAAAGATATTAATCAAAGATATAGATAAAGAGCATTAACTTTGTGCCTTTTGTTTCAGCGTACGGCAGATCAGAAGAGTCACCAGCGTCAATGATCTACAGTATCGACGACGTTCCCGGTTACTTAAGGAGAGCAGGATATATAGCGGAGCATTCCATATATCCCATACACCAGGGGATATAGGAAGGTCTGACATGAGCGGAGATTGTAACGTATTTAGAATTATCTAAGCTAGAGTGAGGCAAAGCAGACCTCTTGATGGAGTGAAAGATAACCTTTATGTCAGCATGTTGCAGAGATATTCAACAGTAACAACCCTACTTGAAAGCTTTTTATTGAAGAATGACGTGTATTATGTGTAGGGCTGAAGTCAGTTTATGCCCGGCAAAAATGCAAAGTACAAGGTATACGGATATAGAAAAGGTGCAAACGAAGGATTAAAATGAAAGACACATCTAATCAGCCTGTGACAGCTTCAAGTTTTAAAACGAATGCTCGCTTTGTATGAGTTGCGATCTCTCTCTCAAAAGTCCTGAGACAAGATATTTCAGAACGATATCGAGCTTATTATAACACCGAATTGTAGTATGGAGCGGTCTTTCGGGGACCCCTGAAAAACTATTCATTGAATGACAAAAGTCACTCTTAAGCACTCACATTCGACATCTATCCTCAATCGGGATTTATCGCTCATATATCCCATTTAGGGTTTGAGCCCTTATTCCCATTGGTGCCCCTTGTGTGCCGATTGTGTGCCGATTGTGTGCCCCTTGCCCCTTGCCCCTCTGTGCCTGCCCTTGTTCTTTTCTCAAAAATTTATACCACAAATGAGTACATAGCCTTACAAACAACTACACCCACTTCATGAGCAGCCCAGTTTGAGACTCGGCTACAACATCATCAACCCACACATCTTGACCCACACTTTGACGCACATCATCCTGCCTATCACCTACAATCGTTCCGTTCACAACCACAACCTTTCTACTATACTTTTCACGTGGCAGCGGAGGGTACATCTTGGACCGAAGCTTGTGCTCGGTGGACCCAAACCCGTGGTTTCCCGCGGGGGATAAAAAGTAGCTAGAGGTGCCATTTTGCTTAGACTTGGCACTAAAAGTCTTTTTGTTATTCCTCCACAGATTCTTCTCCGCAACCTTGACGAGGTCCACGGAGTAGTCCACGTCATGACCGTCTTTTGAGTGAGCCAAAAGGTTCAAGACAAGCGGATCGGTTCTGCTTGCGTTGAACTGAACAATCATACCGCTTGTGTGTGTGTCTATGATGGAAATGGAGTTTTCGGATTGCAAAGCCACCACAACTTTCTGCGAGTCTCCAAAATGTTTATACGACTGAACATTGGCCACAGAAACCTTGTCTTGGGTCTCGTAGAGTACGTTGACCTTTGTGCCGTTGTGGAGTGTATAGTTAACGGATCCGGCTACCCAGTTTGTCATTTTGGCATCCACAACCTGCTGCAGGGAGTCGGGCATTGGGATCCCAAACGACAAAGCCTTTGTGGAGTTGTCATTATCGAGGAAATCGCCCTTTGCAGATTTCACAAGCGGACTCTCCCAAGTTAGAAGGTTCCCCGTAGCTATCCAGTTTTGTCCTATAGTTTCGTTGAGACAGTTGGATACTTGAACCTCCACAGTGGCCTCTCCCTTCCACATCAAGGGAAGAAGAGGAGTCAAGTCGACACTTAGTGGCTTCACATCAAAGGCCCCTGATCCTACCACGGGTCTCCAAAGCGCAGGAGAAATTCCACCGGTGTATATCACAGGTTCCGGGTGAGATGAACTGACCCGTTTGCCGTCTACAAAGACATTAACGACACGACAAGGTCCGTGACCGAGTAAAGGGTGATTTTCAAAGTGTCCCACATACTTGTCGAGTACGTTTGCGTACCAAAACTCTTCTGCTGCGTTTCCCGAAACGAAAAGCTCAAGTTTGGCCCTTGTGGTGTTTTCGCTTAAAGCGGGAACCTGCATTTCTAGCGGTTTACTAGGAAGATACACCAGAGGGGGTCTGTTTTCATGGGCAGATTTCACCAACGGGATTATCTGACTAGCAGGGCCGTAAGCACTAAAGAAACTTCTTTCCCTTTTGGGCTTGTAGTAGAAATAAGCCGTTACGGTAACGTTAAAGACCCCTGTTAGCCTCTCGGTGACCAAGTTGTCGAGCTGGAACATGACGGTTCCGTCATTTCTGAACAAGTCTACATACGTATAAACGTCTTTGCGAGCAGAAAAATGCACCTGCTTCCCACCAGGCTCGGCGGTGGATGTACGCCATAACGGAACTCCGTCAAGGTAAAGGTGAGCCAGTCTATCGTACTGTCTTCCTGAAACGGTTGTGTTGATTTCCAGAACCACACGGTTGAAGTTTACCGAGGGGGAGGAGTAATTAGCCGATGCTGGTTTCCCCCACGAGTTGCCAAAAGAGTGTTGGAGCAGCGTTGCTGAGTGAACGGGCTTTCCGTAATCCGGGAGTGGATAAGTGAGCTCGAAAGATTCGACGGTTTTGGGCGAGAGAGTGGAGGTATCATTGCGGCTTATTAAACCAAGGAATAAGATTGGAAGTAGTAACGCCAAGTATCTCCACTTTTGCGATTTGGGAGGGGCAATGGGTTTTTCATTTAGGGGGCGTTTGGTTTCTGTCGAGTTTTCTTCGTGACTCACCATCTGGTTCCATATGGTCCATTCACGGGCCAGAGCAGCTTTCATTGGGGTGTTCGGATGGGCGACGAGCTTCGGAGCTTATAGAGTCATGGGACATTACGTGATATGATGGGCTGAAATGAAGTATGTATGTAGGGCTGTTGCGTAGACTGAAAAAAGAGCAGCGTGGGGAGATATGCCCGCTTAACTAAGGGAAGGGCACAGGGCACAGGGCAAAAATGACGTTCACCAGACAAAACCTCGCCGCACTCAAAATATAAAGCCAAACAATTTAATAATAGATTGCGTCTTGTATTCACAATCCTCCAAACTACCTCAATGCGCGGATTGGCGCATTCAGACGAATCTAGTGCACTTCCCCAACGTACATGGTGTGCTGATGATCTCTCGCTTCCAGTTTAGTTGAGAGAAATGTCGTGCGCACCAATTATAAGCCAACAGCGCTGTTGGGTTGAGCTGTATCTAAAAAATCGGAGGTCTTTCAACTTTCTGGGTTACCCCTGCTCCTCGACATAGGGTGTGATCCATCCTGGGGTATCTATCTAGAGAGAATTCCGCCGCAAGCAAATACAAGGAGACCCATTGACTTTGTAGAGAGATTTCAGAATTAAGGACTTTGTCATGATTGAAGCCTCCAAAACTAACGTATTATGTGAGTAATCGTACTTTTGTAGCGCATAAACCCAGAATGGGAAATATGCCAATAGGCGGTGGTAGTTTATTATTGACTGCGTGTAACTAGCATTACCCTCCGGAGACAAGCTTTGCCGTCCCCAGAGGTTTTCCGACAGACTCTTGAATCTCGCCATGACCCTTGCAGAAGCGATCTGCTGCCCGGTTTGTCTGTATGGATTAAAGGTTACCAGATCCGATGAGTCATTGGAGCGAAGCGGAAATGAAGAAAAAGTGCTCAATTGTAGTCACTTTTTCATGACTCACCTCGTGGGGGAATAGAGAATATTAGTCCACGTTCCATCTCGTTGTGTGCCTTCTCTGCTTCGAAATGAGCCATGACTTTAGAAATTCATCATCAAAAGACTAGGAGACTAAACGAGTTCCGCTTTGCTCTACTTTCTATGTAGATCGCTCATGCCCCTTTCATACTATTCATCGCAGCCAGACATTATTTTCTACCAACAAAGGCATAACCCTTGAGCTGTTTTACATACTGTGAACTTCTCTATTGAGAACTTCTCTACTGAGAACTTGCCTACTGAGAACTTGCCTACTTTGAACTCACACTTCCGCTTCGCTTCAATGTTCGCTTGAGTGCTCGCTAAATTCGCGAACCAATTCACCCGGCTTTGGCCGAGTGGTGAGAACTGTGACTTTCCGCATTTACTCATGTTCAAAAGGACCCAAAAGTCGAAAAGTGAGTGGGAAATTCGGTGAAATTCTCTGTTTAAACCACAATGCTCCTGAGAGCTTCCTGAGCGGGGAACCGCTGGGCACCGCCATCAGAAAACAAGTCTATTAACGACTATGGGAGGCGGTGCAAACAGTTGGCGGTCTGGTTACAAGATCAGATCAGCCGTTGAGTGCAATATGCGGACTTTGTCTACAAAGCACCCGATACCGATCATGGTCATAGTTCTTTTAAACTTTTCTTTTTTAGGTTGTCTTTTTGGGTCGCCGGTTCGAGTCCCATGTTCCCAAACTTGCGACAAATTTTTGCATCCTTCAGAACGGAGGAGGAGGAGCGATTTTACTCGCGCAAGGCTGTAAGTGGATTTTGTCTCGTTCAGTAGACGCTAACCAAAAGTTCTACAACTTTCTCGGGTTTGTGGCGTCGTGCGTGGTGTTTTCATTACTGGCCCACCGAGTCCCACGTGAACATGTACGGATGGACCGAGCCACCAGCTTGATCAACGCTTTACAGAAAATATGAGAATAATGCATTATGTCTAATGTACAGGAAGAGATTATTCGGAAAGTAAATAAGCCTTTGCCATTTCGTAAGCGGTCCATGATATGGCTGTGGAAGGAACGTTAAATATAACTCTTGGTCTTAAACCTTTGGTAAACGATGAGTACCCTCCAGTTTTCCACATAATCCTCGCAGCATCTTTAAAACCTTTTGCCCTTTGAATGAGCGGGTCGTGATTGAGAGATCTCGTTTGAAGAGTTGTTTTAATGCAGTCCAAAGGTGTAGTTATTCCCGCTGCAATTGCACCAGATATTCCTCCGGAAATGCAATGCAACATAGGGTTATAATCGTGCTGCGGATTCAAAATCGACGCACTCCATTCGTACATCCCGAAATTAAGTGCTGCAAATGGGATGTTCATGAGTAAAGTTGTAGGATAACTCACATAAAAGGTTGAAATCCCCTCTGTTGCTTTCAATTTTTTCGCCAGCTGGAAAACGTTGATGTTCTCCTTGGTGCTCGAGTGATGAGCTTGCATTCTTTGCTTCAACACATCAAACGGGGTCATCAACGCATCACTGGCTGTTGTGGCACATATACCAGATGCTGATGCGATAAGAGGATGATTTTCATCGGTTACAATTTTGGTATTCTGACTAGAAGTGAAGAAATTAACCAGCGAAGTTTTAGTGGATTCGAAAACTCCAAAATATATCGCATGTGCCGGTCCAGCTCCCAGCATAACAGAACT
>JAJLSF010000513.1:0-10115 GCA_030567395.1 Citeromyces hawaiiensis
GCTTTCAGCATGAGAAAGTTATGTATCAGAAAGTACTCGAAGTTGCTCAACCAGAAAGTAGTTTCTTACACGAATCCACAGGATAACCCTAAGTATCATGACTTCCGGATAGGCAGTGTTGATAGTTCGGGGATCTGGGAGCCTCGGTCGGGGCATCAATACCAGGTTGAGCAACACGGGCAGGGTAATTCATTCTCAGTTTAGGTTAGTCTCTTACAATGTCCAGTAATCGATAGTAATAACGTTCTTCACCTATGTTTGACAATGTAAGGCTTTTATTCTACTTAAAGCTGCTACATGGTTGAGGTTTGTGGCCTCTTTTATATACCGATTGATGTGGGGAAACACCTGTGATGTGACATATCATGAGTGACTTATCCGCATGCCAGATGACCTTCTCCGCAAGTCATACATGCTTATACATGATACTCCTTTCTTATTCCGCTTATTCGTCATTTACTTTTGTTATTCAGAAAAGGCATGACCATTTTTTCTTTTTCCGAAGATGTATCATATTGTTTTCCCGGATTATGGCTGACGATCCAACATATTCTACCTTAAGTGCTTACATAGATGAGGTTTTCAGCCTTTTTTATACAAAGATTGTCGTCTGGAAACATGTAACACGCGGTTACCCGGGAAATAATACGATTCAATTCCCGATCAGCTGTTTCACGCATAAACACGCCACACTGATCAACCGGAGTTCCGAACGCATGTGTCTATTGGATTTTGACTGATAATCATGGTAGATATAAAAGGAGCGGTTTCCTTGCTTTATGGAAGCGATTGTTCTTAAGAAAACTGTGAAGATTCATACCAGTCAGATATACAAAGTTCCATTGTATAAATCATCTAATTGACCTATACCATGTACTTCTTAGTAGATACATTTCAACCGATCAAAATTGGATGCTCACACATCTGTAAAATATCAGCCAGAAAATTGCTTCTTGGGTTCCTCCAACCTCGGAAATTTCGTTTGATTTGTATTATGTTGTCCGTTTCCTTTTCGTTCAAGTTAAATTTTAATTAATCGGCTTCTCTCAACAATGACTGATCATACGTTTGGTCTTTTGCGTAATCCACACAGTCCAAACACGATCAGAGAGTGATCTAGGGATCACATCTCCATATCGTCGCTTGGTTCTAGCAAAGAAGGTTGATGAGAGAAGCATGTTGAAGCTTAGAAGTGTCTGTATCCTGTGGTTATGTCCATGGGCCACTAAAATTGAGCTGCTGTCTGGGCTCGTGCCTGAAAAGATAATTCCAGAAGACCCGAACCACTGGACAATCATTGATCACATGTGAGAGTGATTCATCACGCTGCATGCATAGCGCACATTTCTAATTTCCCGCGAAAGGCTTGTCCACGATCACATTGTTTCTGATCAAGTTAGGATCAAACTTTCTGTGGAACAATAGGCCACCAATAGTCCTGGGAATACTTGGTGTACCATTGAGAATTTCCACCATAATTTACGCCAATTTTCTGAATGCTTTTCTGAAGCGTTAGTGTTCTTTTGCGATGGGTGGTGTTCTAGAACACTTCGAACACTTCAGTTTATAACATTTATATAAAATTCTTCAAATTTTGTACAATTTTTCCGAGCCGTAACAAAAGATCAAAGATTTAGCAAGAAACGTACACATAATCTAGCTCAGGAAGCTTTGTCGAGGATGAAAGTTTGTTGAAAACATATTTTGGTGGTAAGAGAGAAAACCTGGGAGATCTTGATATGTTTTTGAATTATCAATTATTTACAAAAGCCTCCGAATGGTGGAACTTTAACCAAGAGAAGTTCCTAAGCCTCTAAATTTTAGAATCAAGGCTTCTGGCTATTCCCTGCACCAGTGCATCCGTTTGAAAGATTGTTCTCGGTTTCAAAACACTTTATCAGTAACAGTCGAAGCAACCAGAAGAACCAATCTCTTAAGAAAGCATTATCGTCAAAGATTATCCCAGAGCGAGGGCCAAACTTCAGCTTTTGTCGATGACAAAGACGAGTAACGCAATACGTGAGCATAAAAATACTACCGCAAAAATAAAAAAAATAAAAATTGTTGTATAAGAAAATCGGCTCGAACATGTTCTCATCTGTTCTGTTCAATTTGGATTTTGGTGTTCTGTGTTTTTTTTTTGAAGTCCCGGTTCTGTTCTTGAAGAACGTGTTCTTTTGTTGAAGTCCCTGTTCTAGAACGTGTTCTTTTTTCAACCCCCCTGTTCTAGAACGCGTTCTGAAGCAGCTTAATTATGTCCTTAATGCTATTTGGAGAGCTTTCTGGAGCGTTGCAGAGGGTGGTGTCATATTGTTACCCACAGCTCCCAAAGTCAGAAATTCCTTATTCAGAGCTTCTGTTACCGGGAGTACTGGGAATGGCTATTTGCAGGGTTTTACTACTTCAAACCATGCTCTCAGGTACATCTGTAAATTGAGCATACCTGTGTCACCTATATCCATAAGTCTGGCTTTCCATTTTGCTCGCTTTCCCTTAAGCTGATGTTTAAGATCAATAAGTCCTGAGCCTCTCAAGCGGGTTGGTATGTGAATCCTGTCTCCGCCGATACCTTGAAATCCTTCTCGAAACTTTTGCCTGATGTATCTCATAAGCCTATCTACGTTTTCTTCTGGCATAGGGTCATGCGAATCAAGAAAATAGATAGTGGAAGAGATTGAACGATACAGCTCTTGTTACAAGCGGTAAGTCCATGTAAAAATCCTTTATATTCTTCTTTTCATGTTTTCAAGTTCATCCTTCCAGTTGACTCCTTGTAGCGGAACACTGAGGTATTTCATGTTCTCTGAGATGAGCCATGCATTACATGGTATTACCCCTTGTCGGACGTTGTGCAATACACATAACATTCGTTTTGTGCTGAAATTGACTTTGAGTCCCAATACCTGTTCGAATCCTTTTAGACTTTGAATTGCTGCTTTGTAATCTTCCTGATTTTTCAAACAAACCACAAGATCATCTGCATAAACTGAAACCTTCATATTGAAATCAACAATCTTGGTGAAGCTAATGCTTGCGACTTGAACCCTAAGTTCGTTCAGTAAGGGTTCAAGTGCCAGTACGAAAAGAGTGGGAGACAGGGGGTTGCCCTGCCTCACACCCCCTTTCAACTGGAAATGATCTTCGAGCAAGTAATTCATGTATAATTGACCCACCTGTTGGGTGGTTGCTGCCATTAAGAAATTCCGGAATTTTTTCCCAATTCTCAGATGGATCAATAAATCCTCCACATACGCATGCGAGAGGGTATCAAAGGCCTAACGAAATTCTACATAAGCAAGACACTCCAATCTATCCGGGACTAGCGCCTTGTTGAAACTGTGGTAGTAAGCAGCGGCCTGCATGAATAGCGTCGTGCATTCGCCGCTTAGGTAAAAAACCATTTTGTTCTTTTCTAATTCTCTCATCGACGATTGTTATAATCGTTAGTTCAAAGTATATGAAACTATCCTTAGAAACGTCGCTATTAGGGAGATAGGACGATAATTCAAAGGACTGTCAACGTCTGAACCTTTAGTTTAGGTAAGACTTTAATGCAGACAGGAATCATGCTTCGTGGCAATTTTCCGGTCGACATGAAGTGATTTGTTACATCTATCAGGGAGGGGGGGGGTGGGTGGCATGTGGTCCCAATTTTGCATCAGAAATTGGGAGGGGATTTCATCATGTCCAGGTGAGGATGGATGACAGTAACGCATGGAGGTTTTTGTTAGCTCTTCATGCGTTACATCCGAGTCCAATTGTATTATTTACTCATTGTCCAGATCTTTTGGAGCATAACAGTTCAGGTATTCTTTTGCATTCACAGTGTTTACCGGCTGAAATAAAGTCTTGAAGTAGTCGTGCATTTTGGAGTGCAGAGTCTTAAAGGAAATTTGCCCAGCGTGAATTTTGGAATCTTGAAGCCGTCTCTGAAAACCCGGTCTTGATGATGTACTTCCTGTCGGATTATCAGCCATAATCTGGGAAAACAATGTGATACAACTTCGGAAAAAGAAAAGTTGGTCAAGCCTTTTCTGAATAATAGTAAGTCATGACTAAGCGTAATAAGAAACGACTATCATGTATAAGCATGCATGTGTTGTGGCTGTGTATGGTTAGCCCCATCATGCATGATGACTAACAGCATAGCCACTGGATGACTAATCCAGAGAAGTATAAATAGGCGTATGTGTAAGCAGTATTTAATCAATGACTACACTAACACCTCAGCAAAAGAGTCGAGTGCCTGACCTTCAACAGGTTATGAGCCCTGTCACACTCGAGTTGTTTGCTTCTGTACCTTATTTGAGAGACCTGATTGTTGGAATTAGACATTCTGCACGTGATATGCAGTCATGCATGATACGTGCACATGGAAGGTTCCAGAATGATGTGAGCAGAATGTTTCGCTCAACAACTCTTGAGAATTCCTGTTGCTCTTTGGCATTTAAGGTTCTGGAAATATTCAAAAGAAGTATGAAAAGGAGTAAGTGTATACGAGTAAGCAGTGAATTAGGTATGTTGTATGAAGAAGCAAAGTAAGGCCTCACAACAGGTTATGAGCCCTGCAGGTAACTTGTTCAGGTTCGGTGACCATGAAAAGTTATAATCAGCAGAAAACTTTGGTGCTTGGAGAGACAGCATTTCACTCAAGTTGGATTTGTGTAATTGTGGTCTGCCATCTTTTATCGAGAAGGGTCTCGATGATGACGGTATGACGGGGCCGGAGGCGGCAGACATCAAAGGTCGATTGGCTTCACTTTTGACTACAGCGATTCTGAGTTCGTTGTCGTACGATGTGACGTTATGCCGTTTAGGCTGAGAGGAAGAGAATTGTGGTTTTATTTGGAAAAAGGTACGGTGAGCTAACGTTGCCAGCTGCCTTGGATAAAATCGAAAAGTTTTGGTTTGGATCGGACCGTGAGATAATGAGATCTACGAGTGAATATTTGAGGTCTTTTCAGGAGTTTGCGACGTCGGTGTTGTCCAAGAGTCCTGAAGACGTGTGTTATTATGTGTCTGGCTGGTTTGCGAGACAAAAAGCTTGTCAATGATCTGTTGGCACAGTGTAAGAAAGAAAAAGGTATGACCATGTGCGAGGTCATGAAATTGGTAAGGGAGTTCGTTCCCGATAATGCGTTTGGGATCGCCCCACATTGAGCGCAACTCGAAATGTAAGTGGTTGGGAAAAGGATATTCGATTTCCCTTCGAGTGTTTTCATTGTGGTGTTGAGGGACATCGTGTGCAGGATTGCCCAGAAAAAGCTAAGGATGGAACGACTTCATCAAGGAATAATGAGAGAGACGAGGTTCCAAGTAAGCCCAGGGTGTTCGTGGGTTGCTCCTGTCACGTCAACGGAATTGACTAAGACAGACTGGGTGTTTGATACCGGAGCAACATATCATTTGACATGGAACAAAGAAATCCTGGAGAATTTTCAAGTGTGTGAAACAAGCATTGGTGGTATAGGTGGTCAAAAGTTACCAGTTAAAGGTTTTGAAAGCGTTCAGTTCACCAAAAAAGGAAGAAAATTGACCCTCAGAAGAGTTTTGTGGGTCCCTCAGGCAGTTCAGAATGTGATAAGTGTATCACAAGTGGTTAAAAGTGATGAAAAGTTGATGTTTGGTGAACATGGTGTGTTTCGCCCCAAAAAGAGAGAAATTGTGGGAAAGAGATGTACCGACGAAGGACTGTATGTGTTTAAATATCGCCCAGAAGTGAAGGGAGCGGTATTTGTGGCTAAAGGTGAAAAGGAGATAAGGAAAAGTGAAAAGCAAGACCGAAGTGAACAAGGAAGTTCTAATGTGAAATCACATATGTGTTGTGATTTGGTGAAAGTGAATGAATACAAGCGTGGAAGGAATGAACGCGTTGCTGCTGATGCGCGTGGGTGTATGTTACCGGAAAAGTATGAACAAGGAAAACTGGCTTCCGCTGTCGTGTTAAAGGAAGATCAAAGTGATGGACATCAGGTTGACGATCAGTGTGGTGAGAAGTGCAAGGCAGGATGTGACGATAAGGACTCGGTGTCTTGTGTGATTCAGATTCAAGGTGGAACGTGTTGTGTGATTCAAGTAAGAGGAGAAAACACGTGTGTGATTCGTGTGTCAAGTGAGAATGGTAAGCCGTCTGAAGATCATGGAAGGTGTGATGACTCTGTTGCGGCTAAACCATTTTGTGAGAGAGACAGGAAAAATGTGTCTGTACAGTTGCTCCTGGTTCGAAGCAAGAGAGGGTCTGTGCAAGAAGTGTTGAACGCCAGAAGTGAGAGCGAGAGAGTGAAAGATACAGGAGAGAAAGGTGTCGATCAAATAGATGATCGGCTTTTGGCAAGGTCTGCTGTTAGACAAGAGAAAGCGTCACTTGTGGAAATGGTTAAAGATGACGAAGTTAGACGTCGGCAAAAGTAAGAAAAATGAAGGGATGTTGTATTCGCTTTGTGGAAGCGAAATCTGTGAGAATGAAGTGAAAATTGGATGGAATATGACAGGTTCTTTTGAATAAGAGAGGGTGTTGGAATTGGACATTCTGCACGTGATATGCAGTCATGCATGATACGTACATATGGAAGGTTCCAGAATGATGCGAGCAGAATGTTCTGGAAATATTCAAAAGAAGTATAAAAAGGAGTAAGTGTATACGAGTAAGTAGTGAATTAGGTTTGTTGTATGAAGAAGCAAAGTTAGGCCTCCAACATCTACAGGCATGGTTTACCATCATGCATATTGATAGAACGTCGCTACCAGCTTCACCTTTGCACGACTGAGATGGAGCAAAAGCTCTACTGCTTGAGAATAAACCGATCACCAGGCGCTCCTTCCGTCGTACGGGACAGAAGTTCTACCCCTTCACTGTTGATAGTTCGGGGATCTGGGAGCCTCAGTCGGGGCATCAATACCAGGTTGAGCAACTCCGGCAGGTTGATTCATTCTCAGTCTTGATTGTTCTCTTATAATGTCCAGCAATCGAGAGTAGTAACTTCCACTTATGTTTGACAATGTAAGGCTTTTATTCTACCTAAAGCTGCTACATAGTTGAGATTTGTGGCCTCTTTTATATACCGATTGATGTGGGGAAACACATGTGATGTGACATATCATGAGTAACTTATCCGCGCGCCCGATGACTTTCCCCGCAAGTCATACATGCTAGAAAAGGCATGACTAACATTTCTTCTCCCAAAGTTGCATCACATTGTTTTCCCGGATTATGGCTGATAATCCGACATTTACCTGTTGCCATACTCTTCCCCCACCATTGACCAATATCCGCCAGACATACGTCTTCGTATGGATGAGTTTGCGGCTGATGCTACGGGCTTTTGGGCCAAGGTGGCTAACTTGTACTTTTCAGCTCCTTTGGAGACCGATGCGCTGATGCGATTTAGCCACTTAGTGCAGCTGCGACTGTATAATAAACCGATGAAGTGCCCCTTCTGTCAAGCAGATGTGGCAGCTTGGATGTACCATCGGGTGTGAAATTACACAATAGTTGTGGAATTATGTCAGACCTCAATCAGACACCGCCCAGTTAACATGTCAGCATCTGCTGTTTCCCAATATTCGCCAAGCTCATCTGAGAGCCAGAGGCAAATTCGTCTCTGAAATTGGTTTCGATGAAAATATCAGCTGCAGACGTGGAAGCCCAACATTGATGGCATGAAAGAAGCCACACATCGTGTGGTTTCTATCCCCATGGGTTTTACTCATTTATGAAGTGATTTGATATGTATTTATCTACTTAAATATGGTTGAATCTAAAGTGAAAAAAAAAAAAAAAAAAAGCCTCATGTGATGTGTCGACGATTATTGATTATTATCTCTTGTAAATCTTCCTTGAGTGACTTTCACCAATTTGAACCTAATTGTATTTCTAACTACCGACTCTTATATATTATGTGAGGCTGTGAGCGTGCCTGTGGCACGCAGATCATGAGACAACACGCATCGCGCATCATCAAAGTGCGTATTCTCAGTTGAAGTATCAAAGGCTTGGTGGTGTAGTAGTATAGCACGCCAACCTCAATTAGTGTTACCTAGGTTCGACACCTAGCTAACCCAGTTTTAGGGTTTCTGGATGTTTTCAACAACCAAGCCCCCCCCTGATGATACAGAAAAGATTGAAAACATAACTTTGTCTCTGCAAATGTGGTCCGAAGCATTGTGGCACTTCATGCTAACCAAGCGTTTAAGGTTGCTTTTTGGCCTTGTCCATTACTGTCTCCTTGCACTTCATTTCTGTTGGAAGGCTTCCTGTGGGGACAGTAACTGGAGCGATGGTCCTTACTTCTGCATTTGTGGCACCAAAACTTTTTGGCTGCCAATGCGGAAATGTTCCTTTTGCTGAAAAAGGCGTCAGAGGTAGTTCAAGTCAAGACGAACAAGAATCTTACTAACGATCGTCCTATCACCAATGAGGGATAACTGGTATACACTCTCCAGCTCATCGGAAGGCAGCCTCAGAATGTGTCAAGGGAAATGGATGTTTGTTAAGCGGATGTAAATCTTTATTGATAATTGTTTGCTTTTCTTCGCAAAATCGGATGTATAAAGCACGGAAACCTCTCCTTTTATACCTACCATGTCTACCGCCGCCATTTCCTCATTTACCCAACAAATGCTTAAGTCTAGAGCTCAACAGAGTCTATCTTGCATAGATCACCGTCACATCATCCTTGATAATGCACGTTACCTCTTATCATGCAGATCTTTGTCTGCCTTACACTACCTATAATATGTCGGATTATCGGCTATAATCCGGGAAAACAATGTGATGCAACTTTGGAAAATGAAAACTTCGTCATGCCTTTTCTGAAGAAGAAAAGTATATCATGACTAAGCGGAATAAGAAACGGCTATCATGTATAAGCATGTATGACTTGCGGGGAAGGTAATCTGGCGCGCGGATAAGTCACTCATGTATGTCACATCACAGGTGTTTCCCCACATCAATTGGTATATATAAGAGGCCACAAACCTCAACTATGTAGCAGCTTTAGGTAGAATAAAAGCCTTACATTGTCAAACATAAGTAAAGAACGTTATTACTATCGATTACTGGACATTCTAAGAGAACAATCAAGACTGAGAATGAATCAACCTGCCCGAGTTGCTCAGGGTGGCATTGATGCCCGATCGAAGCTCGCAGACCTCCGCACTACTGACAGGTTTTACGCGACGCGTCGCGGTATGGGCACACTGACTATTGTAAAATATGAAAGTCGTACATAATTGTCACTGAAACCTAAATTCCCGCATATTTTTTGACTGAAACCTAGTTTCCCCTAGTTTCTACGCTACTATATGCAAAAGTTGATTTGATGCACAGCTACATTTAGTTATTTTTTCCGAAGTGTCCGAATTTATTTTTATCACTCTTTTTGAAGTTTCGGATGTGCGGAAAAAAGAACCAAGCATTCCTGAAGTTAACATTGATGCCATCACTAAGCTAGAGCTGAAGTATTTCAAGTACGGTAATCACTTCATTAAAAGTCGGCTCATCGTTATCATGACATTCCTTGACCAACGGACCGAAGGCACGGTATTCGCAGATTTGAGGTAGTTCCAAATGTAGACCAAGTTGTTGAAAACCAAAGGAAAAGATTGACAGCCTCATTGCAGTGGTAAGATATGAAGCAGCTGATCAAAATACTGCAACTGATTTGCTATTCTTGCCTAACTGGCTCCACAAATCTGAAGTAGAGCGACATTTGAAATGGCTTACTTCTCATCCTATAGGTGTGACCTTCAAAAACCCGTTGGAATGGCGGAGCGTGCATAGCTATAAAATCTCAACTGTACGCTACCTAGCTGATGAGTTGTTGGGAGTATCGGGAAGCAGTGCATCTGTAAAAAGATCCCTTCTCGGCCAGTGAATTAGCTGTTTCCATGAAAAGTTAGATAATCATAAGCAATCTGTTGATAGTTCGGGGGTCTAGGAGCCTCAGTCGGGGTATCAATACCAGGTTGAGCAACTCCGGCAGGTTGATTCATTCTCAGTCTTGATTGTTCTCTCATAATGTCCAGCAATCGAGAGTAATAATTTCCACTTATGTTTGACAATGTAAGGCTTTTATTCTACCTAAAGCTGCTACATAGTTGAGGTTTGTGGCCTC
>JAJLSF010000514.1:0-10033 GCA_030567395.1 Citeromyces hawaiiensis
AATGTTCCGGTATCAAGTTCACTCAAGTCTCTGAGTAATAACGAGCATCTGATACTTAGCCATCCCCAGCTTCTTCCCAAAGCCCAGCCTACCCCTAACAGCTCCAGGCACTCTTCGCTGTTTTCGCAATGCTCATTGGCTACCGCAGACTCCGACTTATTGTGTGACGAGGCGAAAAAGCTTACGCTGGAGCTGAATACTCAAGCCGATGCTCTTGCTACTGAACAACATCTGCAGCGGAAATCTATGCTGTTGCGGTTCTCCCGTCCGAGATCCGAGGGAAACCCGGAAAAACTAAAGCACATCTCCATAACTCGCCCTAGCTCGCTTCCGCCAAAGGACAAATATGAATCATATAGACACACACGCGACTACCAGGATATGGTGGAGAGGGTGTTAAAGAATGAATCTACGAAAAAGTTTGAGCGGATGTCTAAAAATAGAAAAGTGCTTAAGAGTCAACGAGAAAACCGTTATGCATGGCGGAATATCATTCTTCCGGACTTTAAAGAAAAGATCAAACTTTCCTCCACGCGGGAGTTGTGGTGGCAGGGAATTCCTCCGGAGCTGAGGCGAGAAATTTGGAGTACTCAGGTTGGAGATTTCTTGGGTGTGGGCGATACAGTCGATGCGTTGATTGAAGAGTCCAAAATTCCCTGCAAAATGACTCACAATATTCAGCAATCTCTCGCAAAAGTTTATCCGCATTTATGCATGTTCCAGGAGGGTCCACTTAATGACGACTTGGTGATTGTCATAAGGTCGTTTTTCATTTTTCAAAAGGGGAACTTTTCTCTCTTGGACTTTGCCAATATAGAGTTTTTGGCAGCAACGATACTTTACTATGTCAAGGATGTGACACAGAGTATAGTGATACTGATAAACATAATGGGAAGAAAGTTTTTCTCGCTCCTGGCTCGAGATCCCCAATGTGACTACATCAGTGACCAGTGCTCATCCTTTGAAAAAGCTCTCTACAAGACTAACCTTTCTGTTTACAATCACTTCAAGATAATAGACCTCAAGCCGATTGATTATCTATCTTCTCTTTGCGGGACCATGTTGTCAGGATATTTCCCTGTTAATATAAGCGCAAGGCTGCTAGATGCGTATTTGTTTGAAGGAGACTTTTTTCTTCTTCGGTCCATACTAGGCATGTTTCGGCAGATCCACTACAAGTTATTCGGCTCGAAGGAAGAAGTACTGAGGCTTCTAGGGTCGAATTGCTTAGAAAGTCTGAACCACGATAAACAGAACTCAAGCGGCTTGACAGGGTTTAGGTATCTTGACGTGGGGAGTGAACAAGAGTTTATGGAGTGTATCCGTGGGGTGCTGAGAGCGTGATATTTTAATTTCGTCAAGGAGGCTCCTTTCGATCATTAAAACCGAGATCGGCTTTATCTCATAATGTGGAATAGCGCTGCAAGTTGGGGGACCCATAAAACCAAACCTGCTTTTTCAAGAAGCACTCGCATAAAAGTACATGCATGTACATGCATGCTTCGTCAAGAAGACCTGCATTAAGTGACGCTCAGATTATTCTAGCAATAAAGCTCGACCACGAGCTCTGTTTCCAAAGCCGCCCCTGTCTACCGTAATTTGTGGCTTTCCAATAATCTCAACACAACTATCTGGCGCTCACGAATTCAAAGGTCATTGCAATCGCATCGCTTATATGGCGACTGTATATGTCTACATAGTCTTTCATATTTATCATCTACAAGCACGTTACTCGGTTGTTGCGCATATTATAAACGCCAAAAGAGTGGAACCCTAATTGAGGTTATGAGACTCAACAAAGGCCTTACCGAAAGATATAAATGTCAGAATCCAGGAGAATCTTTGGCAAATTTGTATAGATCTGACCTGATCAGCAAAACATTCTCTCCCCTGTTCACGATTTAGATATTCAAGTATAAGCAAGATTCCCTGGTATTTACACCCCCTGTTTACTTCTGTGCAGATAGCTGCACATGTTCATGCATACTTGCAGCATACACACCCCTTCTATGAAAATCCTGCAGATAATTATTGTGAATTGGGGCTGCAGCCCTTCGGACAGCCAAAACGAGTTGACCACATCAAGAGACAAAAAGATCATTAATTAAACAACTTTAGCTCCTCACACCTTCGATACTTTTCAATAAATCAGATCCGTCAGCAGGGGTTTTCACCTTGATCACATAAGTCTCTATTTTCCCTTCGCTCTGTATCACAGGAACCCTCACCATGCTACCATTGCCTATCGTGGTATACTGAACATCTTTCGAGATCAGCGTGTTGAGTAAAACCCTTCCGGAACCGTCAGCTCTGACAACAATTCTAGATTTTAAAGATTTGTTGTTCTTCAACAACTTGAGCTCTCCAACACCTTTTGAAGCGTACGGAGATTCTTTATTCGAAGGATCGAACAGCATCAATTTGGATCGCTTGGCGTAAAGGCAATCTTCATCTTCATCTTGTGCGTTTTGATTGACATTCTCCTTCAGTTGCACTATAGCATAATTACCAGTCACGTGATCCTCCTCATCAGGTTTATCCGAAGGTTCGGCTTCATCTGTCGTTTCTTGCTTAGCGGCGGCAGGAGTAAATGAGAAATTGAAGGCGGAACTGGGTTGGTTTGTTTGACTGGGAGTGAATGCAGAGTTTGAAGCGGAGAATGAAAAGGGTTTTTCAGTCGATCCGAAGGAGAATGCTGGCTTTTCCAACGGGGTTTCAGATTTGCCCAATGCAGACTCAGTTTGCCCAAAGGCAAAGACAGGTTTATCAGATGGGGGCAAAGAAAAAGCGGATTTTTCCGATGGCGTTTCAGTTTTGCCAAAGGAAAAAGTCGGCTTTGCCGCTGCGGGCTCAGTGCTTCCAAAGGAAGAATTGGTTTGGCCGGCACTGCCAAAAGAGAATGCTGGTTTTTCAGATTGTTCTGCGTGGCCAAAAGCGGGTTTGTCCGATTTGATCGTACTTCCGAAAGAGGAGGCGGGAGTTTCAGATCCGTTTGAGTGGCTAGAACCTGGTTTGTCCGCTTCAGTCGTACTTCCAAAAGAAAAAGAGGGTTTTACAGATTGTTCTGCCTTCTCGGAAGCAGGTTTACCCGTCTCAGTGGTACTGCCGAAAGAGAAAGTTGGTTTTTCCGATTTCTCCGGGGCAGGTTTTTCCGTTTCTGGCTTACCAAAGGAAAAAGAAGGTTTATCCGCGGATTTTGCAGGACCGGCTGCGTCATTACCGGAAACTGGCTTGTCCGCTTGGCCTCCGGATGTTAATGCTGATTTGTCCGTTTGAGGTGCGCTACCAAAGGAGAATGCCGGTTTATCTGTCTGATCTGGTTTGGTGGCAGTTGAAGAAGGAGCGCTTGCAAACGAAAAAACTGGTTTCTCCAATTGAGGCACCTCGGTTTTTCCGAAATTAAAAGTTGGCTTTTCAGAGTGGGTTTTCCCAAAGGCAAAAGGTTTTGCCGAAGCAGCCGCGTCACCAGCTTCCTGGCTGTTCAATTTAAACCCACCTGTAAATGCGTCACCTTTAGCAACATTCGCGGTAAAGGTGGGGCCTTCAACTCTGATGTCGTCTTCGGAATCGGAGAGTTCTTGTGGTTTATTTCCAAAAGAAAAAACAGGATTTTTCGTAGTAGGAGGAGCATCTAGCTTGAATTGAGGGCCTTGAACCTTGATCTCTTCCATTTCCGAATCCGATGAGCTTTCTTCAGCTGGATGCAACACCTGGTTGTAGTACTCTTTATATTTAACAACAAGAGGCGTTAAATTACCCACCGGATTGGTTTTCAATGCCGTTTCTACAGATCTAGCGAAACTTGTATTAAGAGCCTTCAATTTTGAAGGTTTATCGTCTTTGGGCTTCCCCGCAGAAGGCGCAGTGGAGGCTTCACCGCCCAACGCAAAGGAGAACGCGTTACTCGGTTGAGAAGCTTGTTCCTGTTGGTTTAGGCGACTCTTTGGACGAATGATTTTGCGCTTACTCAAGGCAGCAGCACTGGCCTGCAAAGGAACACCCTCCTCGTCACTGGAGTTGACATCTCGGTACGTCTCCCTTTGGATTTGGTTAGTGGCTCTCCTCTTGCCAGACATAAATTGATAGTTTTGAGTGTGTGTGTGGATGTCACGTGCACTGTATCAGGGCTACGGTCGGCGTCCCTTGTCTGCACACGACCTGACCTGTTTTTTTTCGATCATACGCACTAATCTGCTTTTCTCCAAAAACACTTAGTCAAGTGAGTAGGCAAAACACCGCCAATTTAGCTAACCCTATAGTATGCCTCCAAAGATTCAGCAGACTAAGGCCGCCAAGGCTGCCGCCGCTATGGCCGGTGGTAAGAAGACCAAGAAGAAGTGGTCCAAGGGTAAGGTTAAGGACAAGGCTCAACACGTTATTGTTCTTGACCAAGAGAAATACGACAGAATCTACAAGGAAGTTCCAACCTACAAATACGTTTCTGTTTCTGTTCTTGTTGACAGACTGAAGTTGAACGGATCTCTTGCCAGAATTGCCCTTAGACAACTTGAGGCTGACGGTGTCATCAAGCCTGTTTTGCTGCACTCTTCCCAGGCTATCTACACCAGAGCTACCGCCAACTAAGTTGGGAATGTATATTTAATATAACTTTTGAGGATGTTAGATCTGGTAGGACTTGATTTTTTGAGCTAGAGTGCAGACTTTTTCATTTGATGCAGTAGGATAGATATATCTGGCTGCAAGCAATGGTGCAATTGCTTTCTAGAATACTTCCTGTCTTTCTAGATGTATGTAGATTTCATAAAGAACTGGCCCATACCGAGAGTCCACTCTTTTGCAAGAATCACTATTTTGGGTCAAGGTTTTTTGTCGGCTCCAATAACATAAGAGCCCGCATGGAAGATCTTCAACTCCACTATTAGAAAGCAGTTGTAAACACTCTTTGAGAAATGTCGAGAATGTGAGACAAAGATATCCTCAACGTAGCTCCCAAAAGCGTTCATATCAGAATTAGTCCAGCTTCCCGACTTCTATACAACCTCAATGGTGAGTCGAGTGTACTTTTAGCTGCATATTACATCTTGCTATGAGTTCTTCCGTGTCTTCGGTCTGAGAGCCCTGCAGTTACCCGGCCGGGCCTGCATATATAAAGGATTTTTTTCCACCTTTCCCAACCACATCAAATGGTAAGTACATTCGACGGACAAAGATGAACAGTTCCCAACTTAATCCAAGTGAAGCAACATTATGTGCAATGGATAACATGCATCACCAACTGAGTCCCCTTTTGGAAACCTCAACTAACCCTTAGGTATGTTGAAACTTGTGCCTTTTTTTCATGATGATAAATATTTTTCAGTTCTGCTTCTGAACATGCTGAAGATAACAAAAATTACCAAAACTTCTGATGAATAATGGACCCTTTAGTTGTAATGGCTACTAACAAATCAGAATATATAGTTGAAAGAAAATATATATATAGTTGAAAGAATTTATATATATATATCATTTATCAAAATCCCTTCTTCAAAGCGTTAAAAGCGTGTTTCCCCTTGTCGTTGATCTTGCTGTTAATCTTATTTTTAATCTTGTTCAAATGAGGGTGCTCGGGTGAGGTTTTGCGCTCGATGTTTGGTTCACTTTTCTTGGGATGAACTGAACTGGATTTTTGCAAAAAATCAGACTCCTCTTCGTTGTGCTCCACGCGATACCTCTTGTTGAAGCTTTCCTTCTCTTTCAAAAACTGCATTATTTGGGCCCATGCACTACGCACTTTTTCGTTGTTTTGTTTGGCCACAATCCCATCAAGGCGCAATAGTACGGAAAAGACTAGCGCTCTGGCGGATGGATTGTATAGGATTTTTATCCAGTAGAATAGTCCAAAGATAATTAGTCCAAACCCAGATGCCCCTCTCATTAACAAAGTGTCCATGACGAGAAGTAAAAATAGGAAAAGTTCGTTCACCACAATCACTTTTTTCAAGATTGGCTCCATTTCAAGAATGGGCTTCATCTTGAACATTTGCGAAAGCTGCAAAATTGAGATTATTTGGTAGTTTAAAAGCTTGAATGCAGAACTTCTGTTGACAAACCATGCAATACTCAGCAATAAGTATTGATAATTCTCAGTAGACAAAAGAGCAAAAGTGGAGGGAATTGTAGCCCCTCCAAATCTCGTTAAAATGGAAATAGAATACGATGCCCACACTCCCAAAAATGCAATTCTATAAGTTGCATGCGGAATCCAGTTCACGTGACTGTTGAAAGTGAAATAGTAAAGATCGTAAATGAGACCAAACAATATAGTAAGACTATGTCCGGCGATCCAGCCGTATTTCTTGTATGGTTTTGGAGCTGGTTGTTTTCTTCTCAGTTTTCTGTGCTTAGAAGTCTGGGGCTCAGAGGTCTGGGGCTCAGAAGTCTCGGGCTGGGGTGACGTTTTGGTAGGTTTTTGCGGTTGGTGAATTGAGCCCCGGGACTTTCCAGAAGTGCCATCTGCAAAACGCTCAATTCCAGTGGAATCGCCACTTTGAGGTTTATCAGTTCCCGTCATAGCAATGAGTTTCAGGTGTGGTGTATGGATGACTCTGTTAAGGTGGACTGAGGGAGCGTACTGAAAGAGCCTTTTTTACGTTGATCTCAACAAAGCTTCAAATTGAAGCACTATAAGCTCATTAGGTTATTATTCTACAGTCTTTCTTAAGCCTAGTCTCAGCATGCTCGTGCCATTACAACCCAATGAGGCTTCCTCGACCTTTCTTTCTTCGAACCTAAGCAATGAATAAGCTCAGGCGGCTAATACGTACGCGGGTGCGGCATTATTTGGGAACTTGGAGAATATGCCGAATTTCAGTTTGTCTTTAGATTGTCTCGTATATCGTCCCTTCCTGGTGGATTAATCTCAAAGAAAGGTCTAGTTACCTAAACGACATGTTGACGGATCGATTCAGCCCCTGTTGCTCATCGTTTTTTTCTTGAACGTTCTTTAGAACCCTCCTAGCTGCTTTACATGGATACTCGCATCCAGGAGGGAGATAAACCGTTTCCGACACCTATTGGCCGCCTGTGCTAGTTGCAGTAATAAGAGGGTGGATAGAAATGACCACTTCACTAAAAGAAGACTCGTAAATTTCTTTCAATTCGCTTGTACCTAAACATTCAATTTCACCTCCTTCTCATCAACCATACCCTTGAAGGGCTCCAACGCAGCAGCCACAGTCTTGTTAACAAACTTTTCCGTCTGCTGAGGAGCTCTGCCGACAAAAGTGGAAGGATCCAGTAAACTCTCAAGCTCGTCCCAAATAGGCTCAAAGTACTTGTGAGCCTTGATTCTCTCAATTAAATCGTTGTCGCCGCCTTCCTCCTTAACAACAGCAGCAGCCTGGTGGGACAAAACACGGATTTCCTCGTGACAATCCTGTCTGGAACCGCCCTTGGCTACCATTGCCATGATGACATTCTCGGTGGCCATGAAAGGCAGTTCTGCCATGATTCTTCTCTCGATAACCTTTGGGTACACCACCAACCCGGAAGTGATGTTCAGAAGAGTGGTCAACAGGATGTCAGCTGTCAAGAATGCAGAGGGAAGGGAGATTCTACGAATAGCCGAGTCATCAAGAGTTCTTTCAAACCACTGAACACCAGCAGTTTGGAAAGCATCTTGGTACAACGATCCCAAGTGTCTTGCCAATGAACAAACTCTCTCAGAACGCATAGGGTTACGTTTGTAAGCCATAGCGGAGGAGCCGATTTGAGTTTTCTCAAAAGGTTCTTCCACTTCTTTCAAATTGGCTAAAAGTCTGATATCAGTAGCTAGCTTGTGAGCAGTGGCTCCAAAAGAAGCCAATGGTCCAAGACAGTCAACATCAATCTTTCGAGAGTAGGTTTGACCCGTGCAAGGATAAGCGTAATCAAATCCAAGAAGTTGTACAACTTTTTCATCCAGTTCCTCCACTTTATCGTGATCACCATGGAAAAGTGCTAAAAATGATGCTTGGGTACCTGTAGTTCCCTTAACACCTCTGAGTCCGAGGTCGTCACGAGCTCTTTTCAAATTACGCAAATCCCACAAAAGCTCTTGGATCCACAAAGTAGCTCTCTTCCCCACAGTGGTTAATTGTGCAGGCTGGAAATGGGTCCACCCTAAAACGGGTAAATCTTTATAGTTGAGTGCAAACCGTGAAAGACGATCTATAACGTTTACCAATTTTGGGATTAAAACGTCGTATGCGTCTCTCAAGAAAATGAGATCGGCGTTATCAGTCACGTAACAAGATGTGGCACCCAGATGAATGATTCCAGCTGCTGCTGGACATGTTTTACCAAAAGTGTGCACGTGGGCCATAACATCGTGTCTCACAATAGCCTCTTCCTTTTTAGCGTCTTCGATTTCCTCGTCAGATATTTCCAAATTTTGTGACATCTGATCAATGGCTTCCTGACTGATCATATCCAAACCACAAGCTTGTTCAGCGATTGCCAAATTCAACCACAGCTTTCTCCACGTGGAAAATCTGTTTCTCAAAGAGAAGATCTTGCTCATCTCCTCAGAGGCATACCGTGATGATAGGGGCGTGGCATATTTATCGTACTCGGACATTTTGGTGGGTTTTGATTTTTTGCAGATCTTTATATATTTTTATTTTGACTCGGGAAGGAGGAGTCATGGTGTGGGGGTGGTCCGAACACTGGAGCGAGGCGGAAGTGAAGGTGTGTAGGAATGGTTTTATCTACAGTGAGAAACCAGATTTGTCATTGTGAATCATGATTTGTGATTTGAAAGGGTAATACTTCTTTCAGCCTCTTTTGTAACGAGTCTCGTGGGTCTGAATAAAAGTGGCTAGCAGTAATATCAGACGGCGGCAGAGGAGGTCTAAAATAGAGAGGTTTATCATTGAACAATAAGAAAAACAGCTCAATTTACAAAACGTTTGCTCAGCAAAATCATTTGAAACCACAGCCTATGGAAGCCTTGAATGCCTTTTGTCTAAAACATGTTGGAGAGTGAGTATTACTAAACTACTAACTAGATAGATTTATACCGTAAAGCCAGTCTGTGGTCCAACAAAGTGGATCGGATTCATGAGGCACGACGCCTGTTTCCATATATAAAGGAAGCGCAAGCTACTTTGTGAGAAAGAGCCAATCTGAGCATCTATAGGTTCTCCTGTTTTTGCACAAGTCCATTGATTTATCTGCTCCACTGCAGTAGACCGCATAGAAATTCTGCTAAGAATATTGCGAAGGGGTAAAGGTCGCAACATGACCGCCCCAGAGGCCGAAGGGCCGAACCTCCAGCGGGTGATATTGTATATCGAGGTACTACTCGAGTTGTTAGGTAGTGTGATACTACTGAGATCTCCCACTCGCAAGGGTGGATAAGACCTTATGCTTGCAATTATATGCAAGGCAGAAGAAG
This sequence comes from Citeromyces hawaiiensis, assembly GCA_030567395.1. Taxonomy (NCBI): domain Eukaryota; kingdom Fungi; phylum Ascomycota; class Pichiomycetes; order Pichiales; family Pichiaceae; genus Citeromyces; species Citeromyces hawaiiensis. The sequence continues at coordinate 9,380 of JAJLSF010000514.1, forward strand.
ATCTGCATGATAAGAGGCAACGTACATTATCAAGAATGATGTGACGGTGATCTATGCAAGATGGAGTCTGTTGAGCTCTAGACTTTAGCATTTGTAGGATAAAGGAGGAAATGGCAGCTGTCAGACATGGTGGATATAAAAGGAGAGGTTTCCGTGCTTTATTGATATCGAGAAAAGGTAATTCAGAATACGTGCAAACAATTGCTGTTAATCAAGATTTACCCCCGCTTTAACATTCACTTTTCCCGACAAAACAATATCTCTAGGGAAACGTATGCGTGAGTATGGATCTTTTGCGATTTCCGAGTAAAAAATTCAGCTCCGATGACCTCGCCAATAAATTTGCAAGGGCTGTCTAAGAAGGAATTCTTTTATATGTAAGGGTGCCTTTTGCAAATATATTCACTGTCAAGTTGAGGGGGGTATAAATTCCTCGTCAGCCAGTGCGAGTCCCAAATATGTCAGCATAGGAGTAAGTATCTACAACATTACTAACGCCAAAACAGCATCATACTATAAATCCAGTTAGTCACTCCGTAAAACTCGGATGGAAGGAGTAATGGTACAACACCACCTTCCACGGAAGTAAGAATGGCGGAAATAGTCAGCTTCCTTGAAGGGATGATAATGAGCATAGTCTCCCTTCGGCATAAG
>JAJLSF010000913.1:0-12914 GCA_030567395.1 Citeromyces hawaiiensis
GACAAATTATTTCAGCCGCACACGTCAGCCCGGATTTTTCCGGGAGGTGGACAAAATTATCCGTTTCGTGACTTTTGTTGCCCCCTCTTTCCGCCATTCCTTCGCCCCTTATCCGACTCCCCTCTCCTACCCCACTCACCTCTCGCCGTACCGCTTCCCCTCACCCTTCCCCGCCGGGATATTCCGGGTAGCAAATGCATGTGACTCACGCATAGAGAAAAAAAAAAAAAACTAAGGGTGAAAAATACAATGTCACTAACGCGTAAAGCTTCCAATTGGGCTAGCAAAACCTTCATAAGAGCCAACTCCGCGTGGGCGTCTGTGCAGCAGGCCCCAGCTGACAAGATTCTCGGTATCACTACCGCTTTTCAGCAAGACAAGTCGCCACACAAGATCAATCTCGGAGTAGGGGCCTACCGCGGCGACGATGGCAAGCCGTGGGTTCTCCCTACTGTAAAGCAAGCGGAACAGATTTTGCTTAAAACAGAGGAACATAAAGAGTATGTACCGATAACGGGCACAAACAACTTCAACGATCTCATAAAGAGACTACTATTTGGGCACGACGAAGCAGGCAATCAGCTTTTGGCAGAGGGGAGAATTGTAACTAGTCAGGGGATTTCAGGGACCGGATCTCTGAGGGTTATTGGTGAATTCATAGCTGAATTTTACCCTATAAAGAAAGTTTTAATTCCAAACCCAACGTGGGCAAATCATGCCGCTATTTTAAATAGGTCTGGTCTTGAAACTCAACCGTATAGCTACTACAATTACCAGACTAACAAATTTGACATGGAGAACGCGATCGCAGATTTGTCTGGTGCTCCAGAAGGTGCCTCTATTCTTTTGCACGCGTGCTGCCATAACCCAACAGGAGTCGACCCTACATCCGGTCAATGGGATCGTATTTTGGAAATTGTTTGTCAAAAGAAACTGTTGCCCATTGTAGACATGGCATACCAGGGATTCAGAACAGGCGACACCATTAAAGATCTTGAGCTTATTTGGAGGTTTAACACGTTGGTGAAGAACGGCGAGATTTCAAATTTCATGGTTTCTCAGTCTTTTGCTAAAAATATGGGTCTTTACGGTGAAAGAGTTGGATCTTTGGCGTTTGTCACAGATTCAAGCGAGGAAAGTGTAAGGATCAGATCTCAATTGGCTAGAATTATTAGACCGCTTTACTCTTCTCCTCCTTCCCATGGCTCTAAACTGGTTGAGATAATTCTCGGTGACGAAGCCTTGAAGAAACAGTGGCTTAAAGAGGTTGCCGTTATGAACAATAGACTGGTGCAAATGCGCAAGCTCTTGTTTGACAACTTGCAAAAATTGGGGAACACCCTCAACTGGGACCACCTGCTAGAGCAAAAGGGCATGTTTTGCTATACCGGTCTCAGTGCCCAACAAGTGGGGAAACTGGCAAACAAGTCAATATACATGACTTATGACGGTAGAATTAGCATTGCAGGGATTACCCCTACCAATGTAGGCTACTTGGCCAAGGGAATTCACGAGGTGACTAATTGATCAGGGCGAGGAGCTGTAAGTAGCAATGTTATTCACGAAGAAAAATGGTAAAGTTATAGACTTCTTACTTATCACAAGTCTATTTATTCGGGTGAAAAAAGTCCACTTTTGACGCTGCTGTAGTGTGTTTGTCATGAGTTTTGTTTTCTGCTTCTCTATGCCCTTTTGTGCCTTTTTTTGTCCTTTTGTGCCCCTCCTGGCCTCGACAAGAGGTTGAGAAGAGGAATAAATTTGTTTCTCCTTACTGACGAGGAATAAATGTAAGACCCCGGCATTTGTTTGCAGAAAGCAGTTGTGTCTTTCTCAAAGTTGATGACGTTGCCCGTCAACTGAAATCCTTGTATATCCATATACAAAGCAGAATAACAGTAACAGTTCAATAGCACTTCTGTAGGGGGTCTAAACTTGCATTGGGGCTTTAGATTGATCAATCTCTCAAAGTTCCACTTGTTAGCCTAAAGGCAACTAATGGGTGTCCCCGAAGCAGCGCTGGTAAAGCCAGAAGGCTACATTGCCATCCCGAGGAGCCCGCTTACATGCGTTAGTTAATTGAGGAGGTGGAGAAGAATGACCGGAGCCGTAGAAAATGTTTTCATAACTGTGGTTTGTTGATCAGAGAATTCGGGATCCGGAGATTGAGAATGGGGAAAACCAACCTGATTCTTGTCGTCGTCTTTTGAGTCTGCCTCACCACCATCTAGCTTCTTAAGACCAAGGAGTATGCTACATTGATTATCATCAGTCAATAGACCATACTAGGAAGCGAGTACGAGATATTTGATACATATCGCTCTTACCGCCTCAAAAAAGAATAAATAGGAAATGCTGATAAGAGCCTCCCCGCTGGACCGGCTCGACCCTAGACCACACGTGACCTGAGCCTTCTGTGAGTGTTTTACGAGATAAGGTGTTTCGAACTCATGCAGCAATGATTGCAATCTGCTTTGAGCATTAACTCCCAGACTCTAGCTGGTTCATAAGTGCATGACATCATCTTTGATTAGAGAACGACTACTCCAATTCACTCGGTTTTGAGGAGGATTGACTGTAATGGACAGGTGAATATAAACGGAGAATAATCTCCTACTAATAGATTATAAAGTCTGTCCTATATATGAATGAATATCAGTATCACCGGTTTAAAGAGTCAGTCAAGTAAAATTATTCCCTCCTGTCCCCAGAACGATCCTAAAAACGTCAGGTGATCGAGAATATCTTAGTAACCTCAATACACGTTTCAAAAACACACGCCGATGAGGTATTCAACTGTGCACGCTTCCTGTGTCGGGCTAAATCTACGATAGTGGCAGTAAGTATATGTGCAAGTGGCGAGAGTGAACAAGGCAAAACATCGACTGAATTGAAATGATCAGAAATCGATAAACGAATGCTTTGAGAGCGACAGCATAAGTTATTACGTTTTTTCCAGGCTTTCCCGGAACCGTAGTGACCGCGATCAGGAACCCTATAAAGAGAGGATGAGCTCGAAAAGATGGAGGAGATCAAGTATCTCTCTCTCGTAATACAATAGAATCGGCGACTCGAATCAAGCGGATTTTACCGATTCTGCAGAATATGGGTGGACCATCATGTCAGAAGGCTTGGATGTTGCATGCGGTGGGATTTCCCCTACTAAACCCGCGTTAGAAGATGCGAAAAAGATAGTGCATCAGCGATATCTGGGCTCAGTTTCCGGCGAGTTCGATGATGTAATCAGACGTTCAAGATGATGCCAAGGTGAGAGGTCGACTTGCAAGTTGATAGTTATTTACTGTAGTGTTTTGACCAAAGTTTTAGATCCTGCCCCGTTCATCTGAGCAATTGGCTTAAAATTTGAGGTTCACCAAAACGATCAAGCTGGATCTAAAGCAGATAAGATTTCCCCGGTTAGGGGAGGTTGGTTGAACGGATTAAAGTGCATTAATCAAATATCAGGGTGCTTATTCAGCAAGCACGTGCCTCGATGTGTAGCCAGAGTGTATATGAAACCTGAATCGACAGGTGCTAATTTAGACTAGTTCTGCCAATCCGTCTACATCTCACACTTCCGCTTCGCTCAGTATATAAAATATGCACAATTATGCACGTTTCTGCAAGTTACGCAAGTTTGTTTTCGAAAGTGGTCAATCATACGTACACATAACATCTGCTTCAAAAGACTATTTTCTTAGTAAAAGTGCGGTGCGTCAGAACAAACGTATTTGTTCGTTCCCGAAGGGTGGTGTTCTAGATCACTTCAAACACTTCGATTTATAACTTTTAGATATAATTCTATAGCTTTTATACAAAATTGGATAATTTGTCAAGCCGTAAACAAAAGATCAAAGATTTAGCAGAAAACGTACACATAATCTAACACAGGAAGCTTTGTTGACGACAAATAGTTTTTTGAGAATATATTTTGGTGGTAAGAGAGAGAACCTGGGAGATCTGTTTTTGAACCTATCAATCAACTACAAAAGCCATCCGAATGGTGGAACTCTAACAAAGAGAAGTTCCTCAGCCTCTAACCTTTAGACTCAAGGCTTCTGACTATTTCCTGCACCAGTGTATCCGTTTGTAAGGTTGTTTTCTGTTTCACTTTATGAGTGACAGTCGAAGCAACCTGAAGAACCAATCTCTTAAGGAAGTATTTCATGTCAAAAATTATCCCAGATCCGGGGCCAAACTCCAGCTTTTTTCGATGATAAAAGCGAGTTACGCAATACGTGACTATAAAATATACCACCTTGAAAATAAAACAAGAACTGTTGTTGTATATGAACCAGCTCGAACACGCTCTGATCTGATCTGTTCGATTCAGATTTTGGTATTTTGTGTTCTTTTTTTAGTGTCCCTTTTCTGTTCTTGAGGAAGGTGTTCTTCTTTCGACCCACATGTTCTGGAACGCGTTCTGATGCACCTTAAGTAAAAGTCTGTTTTTGAACCAACTATATATTTTTGACTTGTTCGAGTTCCGTCGACTACATTAAAAAGGTCAGTTTCAGTGTGGATCTAGACCAAGGGTTTGAAAAGAGATCAGATCAGATCCGCCGGATCTGGTGACCCTTAGTTCAGCATCCGCAATGCACATATATGAGAAGGCTGGCAGCGTTTGTCTTCCGTTGACCACATTCAATTGGTTTGAAATACGCATTACCCTCGACCGATGCGGGATATACAAAGGAGAACAATAGGAAAAGACATAGTTAGGGGAAAACAACGCTTAGCTTGGTTTCGTCTGTGCTGGAATCGTGTTTGTCTCTATCATACAGCTTGATTCCTTTGGATCAAAGCAGGCAATCTTATTCATTTTATAAATGACGCTGTCACTCTCTTTGTCATGAGCAGCATTCACCGTGGCTTATAGTATTTATGTTGATAAGGGGTATAAGTTTTCGTCTACTGTCGACCATTTGCAAGTAATGGTAATGTGTGGAGGACTCGGCCATGTTTATTATATTATGGCTACGGTGGTTGACAGGAAGTCTTGGGTGAGTTTATAAGAGATCTAATGGAAAAAATCTCACCTGCCTCTCGCACAACATTTCAGCATTTTTTTGTTCGCTTGAATTTATAATCTCCTAAGCTTACGCTTCGTCGCCATCAGGAAAACTGTAGTCCTATAACATCCCATCACAGGAGTCGAACTCGGCTGCGTGGTGCACATCCTTTCCCCTTTGCTATGTACCTCCTTCACCCCGCAAACATGCGGGGGATTGTTTGCTCAACCCGTACACCAGCAAGTAACATGATTTCCACGGTCAAGACTAGTCCCTTTGAAGGGCAAAAACCTGGAACTTCTGGGCTCAGAAAAGAGGTTGTTGTGTTCAAGACAGAGCACTACACCGAGAACTTTTTGCAATCAATTTTTGAAGCCATTCCAGAAGGTGCCGAAGGTTCTACACTTGTTGTTGGTGGAGACGGAAGGTACTACAACGATCACGTTATTCAATTGATCGGTAAGATCGGAGCAGCCAACGGAGTCAAGAGATTAATCATTGGGCAGAACGGGATCCTGTCCACTCCAGCAGCTTCTAATGTGATCAGAACTTACCCTCACTGCAAAGTAACCGGGGGCATTATCTTGACTGCATCGCATAATCCAGGAGGACCGAATCACGATTTCGGAATCAAGTACAATTTGGCAAATGGAGGGCCGGCTCCGGAGTCGGTCACTAACAAAATGTATGAAATTTCTTTAAAGCTCCAGTCTTACAAGATTATAGATGATCTGCCTGAGATTCCGCTAAACCAATTGGGTCAGCACAACGTGGGGCCGTTGGAGGTTGATATTATCGACCCCGTCGCTGACTACCTTAAAATGATGAAGGAGATTTTCGATTTCGCCTTGATCAAATCGTTCATCGACAAGAGAAGCCCACTTGGGTTCCGTGTTTTGTTCGATGCGATGAATGGAGTTACCGGTCCATATGGTAAGGCCATTTTGATAGACGAACTGAAACTGCCTATGGATTCTATTCAAAACTTTACTCCGCTCTCAGACTTTGGAGGTATGCATCCGGACCCGAACCTCACCTACGCAAAATCGCTGGTGGATAAAGTGGAGGCTGAAAAAATTGCCTTTGGGGCTGCCTCAGACGGAGACGGAGATAGAAATATGATTTACGGAGCAGGCGCTTTTGTGTCTCCCGGTGACTCTGTAGCGATTATCGCCGAATACGCCGACGCCATCCCGTACTTTCAGAAAAACGGCGTCAACGGTCTGGCCCGTTCTATGCCTACAAGCGGAGCAATCGATCTAGTGGCTAAGGATAAAGGCGTGCAGTGCTATGAAGTGCCAACAGGGTGGAAATTCTTCTGTGCATTGTTCGACGCAAAGAAGCTTTCCATTTGCGGGGAAGAAAGTTTCGGCACGGGTTCCGATCACGTGAGAGAAAAAGATGGTGTATGGGCGATTGTAGCGTGGCTCAACGTTCTGGCAGCCTATGATGAAAAACATCCAGAGCTGGAAAATGGAGCATCCATTAAAATCGTGAGAGATTCCTTCTGGGAAAAATACGGTAGAACTTTCTTTACAAGATTTGATTTCGAAAATTGTGACTCTAAAGATGCTGCTAAAGTGATTGATTTTCTACAATCGAAAGCGGACGATGCGGCTTTTGTCAAGTCTGAAATTTTCAATGGCGTAACCGTTAAAGACGCTGCTAATTTCGCCTACACCGATCTCGATGGCTCTGTTTCGTCCAAACAAGGTCTTTTCGTCAAGCTGTCTAACGGGCTCCGTTTCGTTGTAAGACTCTCTGGAACCGGATCTTCAGGCGCCACAATCCGTCTGTATCTTGAAAAGTACTGCAGCGACAAGTCTAAGTACCAGCAGGCCGTGGACGAGTATCTCTCGCAGGATATTGCGGATGTTGTCGAGTTTTTGCAGCTGCAGGAGTTTATAGGTAGAACCGAGCCGGATGTTAAAACTTAGTCTATTTGATTGTATTCTTGAATTGATGTAGCTTTTTTGTTTTTATGAACTTGGACAGCCCGGATGATAATCAGCAGTAGCCAATATTAGAATATTTTATGGGGTGGACAACTCGAGCAGGGGAGCATATTAAGATTATCCCTCTGTTGCGCGACTATTAGCATCGGAGGTGACAGTTGTGGAACTTCCACGGCACCACAATGTTCCAGCGCTGCCTCATTGATACTGTCTCGGGACTATATAGAGAGCACTGTGATCAGTTCAAACAAGTGTAAGAGCGCAATTCGGCAAAAGCTCACTGTAAGAATCAGCGTATATAGCCCTATTCTAGATATACTTTAGGTAGCTATTAATTTTTTACGACCAAATAAAATTTCAACTGAGAGAATGGCGTATAAACTTAATGTATGTGTGTCGTCAATAAAAGTTGAGAGTTAAAGACATTTCCCAGCAGAGGTATTCTAGAGGAGCAGCTCTAAAAGGGAGCATTCCATATATCCCAAGCAGGATGGGATATAACAGAAGCTACTTAGCGGGAGTTAATAACGCACTCAAAATTAAGCTAGGAAAAGTGTAAGGCAAGATGATGTAATCGCTTATGTCAGCATGTTGTGTATACTTGAAATCATAAATTTAGTCCTGCAGACCAGTAATAGTTACTGAAGGGAAGTTATAATTGGCCGGTTCTAGATTAAATGGTAGATTCATTGCAGCACGTATAGAGCTAGTCCCATTCGGCTAGCTAAGAGCTGAGCAGACCATCATTTAGTAGCTTAAGAGAATATACTGCTTCTCAATCGATAGACCGTACTAAGTACGATGATGCTTAAAAAGGTTACATTAACAGCTTCAAATAGTTAATGACTCAACACACGGTCAGTTATGGATTATCAAGTCTGTCCTACACCATTTTATGTGTCCCTCAAGTATCTTTTTCCTTCCTGTCCGAAGAGTAATTCATGAAAATCGTTCCGCCAATCTTATTTCTACTAGAGAAGTATTTAGTTTACAGCAAGACTTTCACCCTATATTTCCTCATAAATCAAGTACTACAAGAGTGCCCACCTTGTGTAATCCTCTCCACAATGCTACATGGGGCTTTAATACTCTTATGCCATATATTTGGCCGACCAAGTGAAAGTGATTTTAGTAGAACAACTATAGAGAAAGTGTTTCCAAGTAGTGACTGTGCTACCTTAATGCACCAGCTGAAACCGAGTGATGAATAGAAAAATTGCAGCACCTGAGTTTTGCATATGGTCTTCCACTACACTTTCTTTCTCATCACGGAACGATGCAAACTTAGCTTGCTTATTCTTATCGCCTTCTTACATCAACTATAAGAGCTCGATACTCAATTGTCTTTGCCAAGGCTTCTAGACTTCATCGAACGAAAACAATGTTTTTGCTTGACGAAACCTAATGGCATCTTGCCCAGGATAGTCTCATCTCGTCAAAATCAAACACTCATCTGCATTCGAATACAAGCAACGCCAAGATGACATGCATGATGCATACCCTTAGCGCACTGACTCATTGCGCTTACTTCCTAAAGCAGGAGCGAAAAAAAAAGGAAAAAAAAAAACAAAAAAAACACAGACACATCTGCATTCAGTCGTTAACACCACTAAGCAGTAACTCGGCCCTACTTCGTTCTCTTCATTACAGCGCCGTGGGAGAATCGGGAATTTCAACGGTTTATGCACATCTGAATCAGCGTGCATATTTTCCGCATCTTGCATATATATGGCTAATATTCCGCATGGTAAGGCATAATGACTAATAACAACACCATACAACGAAACGAAATGAATGAAAAGGATAAAGAGGCCGGTATGGCAATAGAGGACATAGAAGACCCACCTCCCGATGGTGGCTACGGTTGGGTGTGCAGTGTATGTGTGTGTCTGCTGATTGCATCTTCGTGGGGAACAAATGCAGCATTTGGTGTTTATCTCGCCTTTTTCCTAGATAACGACTACTTCAAAAACGCATCAAGTGTTGACTACGCCATGTTGGGTGGTCTTGTCATATGTTTAGCAGAATTAGGTTCTCCATTTGTCCTTATCCTGGTGAACAGAATAGGTTTCAAGACGACTTTAATATCGGGTGCATTACTGCAATTTGCATGTTATATAGGATCAAGTTTCTCTAAAGACTTTGCAAGTTTTTTCATTACGCAGGCATTTTTAATGGGAATAGCCTATTCTTTGGTATTCACAGCAGCCTCTCTCGTTTTGCCCTCATGGTTCCTCAAAAGAAGGGGCCTAGCTCAAGGTATAGCCACAGCAGGTGCTGGCGTGGGTGGTGTTATATATTCCCAAGTATCTTCTGCACTTATAAGGAGGACCGGAGACCATAAATGGGCCTTACGTACGGTTGGGATTCTTTCCATGTTTATAAACTGCGTATGCATTTTGTTGGTTAGGCCGCGCAAGCCTTTGAAAAGAGAGGAGTCGATTCCATTGTGGACCGACTTGAAGGAACTCATAGACATCAAAGTTTGCAAACAAACCCCGGTTATTCTTGTCACACTATGGTTTGCAGTGTACTCGCTTGGCTATACAATCGTGCTTTACTCTATGTCGAGTTTCGCTAGCACTCTGGGACTCTCCCGGTCTCAAGGGTTTACCGTAACCACAATCCTTGGTGTAGGACAAGCCTTCGGCCGCCCCGGTATTGGGTTTTTGTCGGACAAGGCTGGCCGAATCAATTTTTGTATACTGATGGCAACAGTGGTTTCCATTCTTGAGTTTTGCTTTTGGATCTTTGCATCCACATACGGTGATCTTATAGCGTGCTCCTTGCTTCTTGGATTAACCATAGGATACGCCTGGGTGAACTATATACCCATTCTTGCCGACGCTTTAGGACCTTCAGCTTGTTCTTCTGCCTGGAAGTTTGCTTTAGTTGTGGGTGGCTTAGTTTCTCTGGTTGCGGAGCTTATTGGGCTGGAGCTAAGAAACTATAGCTTGTCCAAACCTTATTTGTATTGTCAGATTTTCTCCGGGTTGACCTCGGTTGTTTGTGTGTTGATTCTTTTGCCATTGAGAGAGTGGAAAGTGAGGTCTATACTTTGTGCGACTAAAGATGGCGAGGTTCCTCTGGTTCCTGGTGTGAGAGGATATCTTACAAGGATGTTTTATCCTATTAAAGCGTGATAGCGACGAAGCGTAAGCTGAGGAGCAAAATATTGAATCGCTCTCAGTTGTGACAGATGATTGTCCAGTGGCTCGACTTTCGAGGCACCAGCGATACAGCAGCTCGATTCAAAACTGACTCATGGACGTAATCTCGCAAGCCACTTACAGCTAAAACATCCCTCAATTTGTTTTGCTAAAAACCAAACGACGATATGTAAACATTAAATCCCTCTTTGACCGTGTTTGGACCGTGTGGATTACGCAGAAGACCAAACATGCGATTATAAGTTTGAAAAGGTTTTTGAGAAGACCGACTAATTCAATCTAACTAAAGAAAGAAAAAAACAGGCAACATGCAATAAAAGTCCATCTTCTCATATTTCTTTCAAGTTAAAGAAATCAACCGGCGATTTAAAATCTACAGATGACCATTGATATATTTTATAGGTTCTTAAGGTAATTTTGGTAATAGGACTTTTATGCAGAATACAAGCATTATATACATTCTGTATAACTAACCAATTTCATCGTTTACACAAAGCTCAAACTCAAGTAGTTTGTTGCTCAAATCGATATTCGTGGAGTCAGGATATGAAGCTCATAACCAAACTGATATTCCAATTTACTATGCACCTCGAGGGTGCCAATCTTTTTACTTCTATAATCCACGATGTAAGAATGATATGCGGAATATTATCTATTCACAAAAATGCTTGATTTATCCTCTCGGAAGTCGAACTCCTAGAAAGATGATCTTATCTAATCAATCGCTATTATGCAGTATGTAGCGCGCACACTCCTAGCGACTTTGCGCATACTTCCCGAAAGGCTTTATGCATAAGCCATTCATGTAGATCGGTTTCCGATAATCTTAAAACATATATACTACAAGTCAGCACATTGACCCTAGATGTCAAATGACATAAGATCACAGTTACCTGAAAAGGTTAATGAAGCCGGCATGGCAATAGAGGATATAGAAGACCCCCCACCCGATGGAGGATACGGCTGGGTTTGCTGCATTTGTGTATGTCTACTTATCGCCTCGACATGGGGCACAAATGCTGCATTTGGAGTCTATCTTGCATACTTTCTCGACAATGACTATTTCAAAAACGCAACCAGCGTCGACTACGCCATGATGGGTGGTCTCGTAATGTGCTTGACAGAATTGAGCTCTCCTCTTGTGCTTATACTTGTTAAGCGGAAAGGATTTCGGATAACTTCTCTTTCAGGCGCATTTTTGCAATTCGCATGTTATATAGGAGCCAGTTTTTCCAAGGATATCGGCAGTTTTTTCATAACACAGGCTCTTCTTTTAGGAATTGCATACTCTTTGGTTTCGTCTGCAGCCTTTTTGATCTTACCCTCGTGGTTTCTTTTGAAAAGAGGCCTAGTTCAGGGTATAGCCATGTCTGGGGGCGGTCTAGGTTGTGTCATATACTCTCAAGTATCATCAGCTCTTATAACGAGAACTGGAGACCACAAATGGGCTCTGCGCACTGTGGGGATCCTCTCCACTTTTCTAAATGTGGTGTGTATTATGTTGATGAGGCCCCGGAAACCGCTGAAAAGGGAGGAGTCAGTCTCGTTGTGGCATGACCTGAAAAATATCGTTGACATCAAAGTTTGCAAGCAGGTGCCAGTTATTCTTGTCTCTCTGTGGTTTGCGGTATACTGTTTGGGCCACACGATAGTGCTATACTCAATGTCCAACTTTGCCATGAGTCTGGGAATGAGTAGATCCGAAGGGTTCACAATAACTACATTAGTTGGTGTGGGCCAATTTTTTGGACGTCCCATGATGGGGTTTGTATCGGATAAAGTTGGACGGATCAATTTTTCCATACTCATGGCAACACTGGTTGCCATTCTTATGTTCTTCTTTTGGATATTTGCAACCACAAATGCGGATCTCATAGCATGCAGTTTGCTTCTCGGATTAACTATTGGTTACACGTGGGTGAACTATATTCCGATTCTAGCTGACGCTTTGGGCCATGAAAGTTGTTTCTCAGGCTGGAAGGTTGTCAATGTTGTAGGTGGCATTTTTTCTTTAGTTGCAGAGCTTATTGGGCTTGAGCTTAGAGACTATTCGCTCTCCAAACCTTATCTTTATTGTCAGATTTTTTCTGGATTGACTTCGGTTGTTTGTGTGTTGATTCTTCTACCTCTGAGAGAGTGGAAAGTGGGGGCTATTTTGAGCACGAGCGAGCAAGGTGTTGTGGTACCTGGTGTGAGAGGCTATCTCGGAAGGATGTTCTATCCTATGAAAGCTTGACAAGTGGGAGAGGTCTAAAGACAAGTTTTGATCACGATAATCAGCAGGTCTTTTTGTCGTGTTCATAGCAAATAGAGAAAACATTATAAAGTGTTCTCTAGACTGAATTTAGCTTTTGTGCTGCGTTCTTTGTTACCTTATAAGAAGTATTTACGCAAGCTATCCCTTTCACGCTGTTTGACTACCCTACAACTACAAATCCTACGATTTCATCCCGGACTAATGCAAAGTGTCAAAAAAAAATTCTTGACGTGGGAAGTTTAATTCGCCAACGTCGCCTTGAATCGTATCGGGACTGGTGATATCACTGTTAGTAGTCATACTTATATTTATAGCAGATATGTTGATTGTTTGTGAATGAGTTTATTATTCTCTCTTTTCTTTCTGTATTTTCTGTCTATCCCAATAAGTGGGCAGAGCTACCATTATATACTACCAAGTTGCCGAGCTGCCAATTTTTCCTCCGTTATGCGATATTATGCATGAGACATTATTTGGAGCCAATAGTATCGGTTCAGATCCTATTTCATAGGTGCCGAGTCAC
>JAJLSF010000913.1:13014-83171 GCA_030567395.1 Citeromyces hawaiiensis
CTTATGCCGAAGGGAGACTATGCTCATTATCATCCCTTCAAGGAAGCTGACTATTTCCGCCATTCTTACTTCCGTGGAAGGTGGTGTTGTACCATTACTCCTTCCATCCGATTTTTACGGAGTGACTAACTGGATTTATAGTATGATGCTGTTTTGACGTTAGTAATGTTGTAGATACTTACTCCTATGCTGACAAAAATGTTGATTGAAGCAGGCAGGGATCAATATTTTTTCGACTATACTTTGAAATGGCTCATTAATGAGATGAGTGTCGTGTGGCACAATCTGTTTTCTTCTTTTAGCGTTCTGTTATAAGGTCTTGCTCTTTGAAGGGTGGTACGATTATTTAGTGGTTCGAGTCTTTGAAACAATCTTTCTAGGCACGAGCCTCTACAGCAGCTTAGTCTACACTTGAGAACCCATGGACATAACCACAAGATGATGCTTCTCTATTACAACACCACTCTTTCATCAACTCTCTTTAATAGAACCGGAAAACGATACCGAGATGTGATTCCTAGACCCCTCCCTGATTGTGTTTGGACTATGTGTGTTATTTGGGAAGCTATTTGAGGGAAGCTGCCTTTTTAATTGGGCTAAAATGAGGGAAGCCGCCCTTTTATTTTTTGAGCTAAAACGAGAAGAAAGCAGACAACAGGCAATACAAAACCAACTTAATCATAATTCCCTCGAGTTTCAAGGAAATTAATTGTTCACTCATCTGGCTGAGCTGTACAGGTGTGTAAACATTTGACGGTTGGATTGTACTCAATATTGTATGGGTAGAAAAATAATGGGATAGAAAAAAATAAGCCAAGGGAGAGAATATATACCTTATGCACAATCTGTTGAGCTAAACAAGCCATTGCATTGGTGAAATGCTCTATCCTTCAGCCTAAGACGACAAAATCCTGCACCAGTGTATTCTTAGATTATATTCTGTTCCCAAACCGATAGTCGAAGCAACCACAGGACCAGTCTTCTGTGGAATTATCGAAAAAGGCTAGACTCCCGCATTTTTTTTCAATGGCAAGTAACAGTGTTTCAATGAAAAGTACTATAATATATGGTTGTATATTATACTGGATCAAACACATTCTGATCTGAACGACTTGATAAGCGTTACGCTGTTCTATCATTAAGGGTCTCTGCTCCTTTCTCGACCCCCAAGTTCGAGAACGCTCTTTGACGGACCCTTATATCCTAACTCTCACCTTATACACCGAATTACATGCGGTGCCCTACACCCGCACACCACAGTCGTGTGCCACTCACAAATATTTTTTTTTTCATATCCCCTAATGCCTAAACGTACCCTTAATGAGCAGGAGCCCGAGGAGGAGCTGAATGTGGAGGGGCTTATAGATGCTAGTGCCTCCGAAGGATCCGAAGAAGAGAGATCTGAGAAGGAGGAGGAGGAGGAGGAGGAGTCTTCTGATTTAGAAGAATTAATAGGATCTGAGGAAGATATAAGCGCCAACTCTTCAGACTTTGAAGAACCCGAAGACGATTCCAAGTCCATCACCGACAAAATCGCTAAAGTGCAGCTTTTCCAGCCGGAGACTAAATTTGCAGACGGAACTCTGCGAATTCTCAAGCCGGAAATCGACCCGATTTACGATTCTGACGATTCTGACAACGGAGAGGCCCACAATACTATAGGAAATGTACCACTTTCCGCTTACGAAGAGTTCCCGCATATCGGGTACAACATTAACGGTAAGCGGATTATGCGGCCTGCAAAGGGTTCTGCCCTTGATCAACTGTTAGAGTCAATCGACCTTCCAGAAGGATGGACCGGATTGCTCGACCAGGAAACTGGTGCCTCTTTGAAACTTTCTGATGAGGAACTAGAACTTATCAGGAAGATCCAGAATAACGAGCAAACGCAAGAAGACACCAACCCTTACGAGCCCACCATCGAATGGTTCACTTCAAAGACAGAAGTTATGCCTTTAAGTGCTGCTCCTGAACCAAAAAGACGGTTTGTTCCCTCGAAACACGAAGCCCGTCGTGTGATGAAGATTGTAAAAGCCATCAGAGAGGGAAGAATAGTTCCCCCTGGAAAGGCTAAGGAGGAGCAAGATTCTCAGCCAATGTACGATTTATGGGGAGATTCTCAATCAGAAGATCATATTATGACTTTGAGAGCTCCCAAGCTCGCTCCGCCGACAAATGAGCAGTCGTACAATCCGCCAGAAGAGTATCTGCTAACGGAGGAGGAGCGGAAAGAGTGGGAGTCTAAGGACCCAAGCGAAAGAGAATCGGATTTCATTCCTCAAAAATACGCTTCCCTCAGACGAGTCCCCGGTTACAGTGAGAGTATCAGAGAGCGGTTCGAAAGGTCTTTGGATCTATATCTTGCGCCTCGTGTTCGCCATAATAAGCTACAGATTGATCCGGACTCTTTGATCCCAGACCTTCCCTCACCCAAAGATCTGCGTCCGTTCCCTATAAAGTGCTCCACCATCTACGAGGGCCACACTGGCAAGGTCAGAAGTGTTTCTGTTGATGTATCTGGGTTATGGCTCGCCACAGGCGGTGACGACGGGTTTGTGCGTGTTTGGGAAATCTTAACGGGCCGCCAAGTCTATAGCATAAAAGTCGAAGACGAACCTGTAGAGACTGTTGAATGGAACCCCATTGAACAAGGCCTCTTGGCTGTAGCCGCGGGTTCCAATATATATATGGTTGTTCCACCCATTTCGGGTTTCCCCGTGGAGAACGCAGCCAAGCTCAAAATAGAATCCGGCTACAGTTTTGAAACTGACGGAGAGAAGAAGGAAGACATTGCTCAGTGGAGTAAACCTACTCCGTCGCAAGCCGAAAACGGAATATCTCTTGTCATCGCAACCAAAAAGAGCATCAAGAAGCTATCGTGGCATAGAAAGGGTGACTACTTTGTTTCTGTCTCACCAGAGGGAGCAAACAGGTCTGTTATTATTCACCAGCTCTCGAAGCACGTTTCGCAGTCTCCTTTCCGCAAGTCCAAGGGGATCATCATGGATGCCAAGTTTCATCCTTTCAAACCACAGCTTTTTGTTGCGTCTCAGAGATACGTGAGAATCTACGATCTTCAAGCGCAAACAATGATTAAAAAACTCATGCCAGGAGCAAGATGGCTTTCTGGGATCGATATACATCCGAGAGGAGACAACATTTTGGCTTCTTCTTACGATAAGAGAGTTCTATGGCATGATCTCGACTTGTCCAATACTCCATACAAGACGTTGAGGTACCACGACCGTGCTGTAAGGAGTGTTACCTTCCACAAGGGTAATTTGCCCTTGTTCTGTTCTGCTTCAGATGATGGCTCGGTGCACGTGTTCCATGGGACTGTGTATGATGATCTGATGTCGAATCCGCTGTTGGTTCCTTTGAAAAAGTTGACGGGTCACAAGACGATTAATAGTTTGGGAGTTCTCGATACGGTGTGGCATCCAAAGGAGGCGTGGTTGTTTACAGCTGGTGCAGATGGGACGGCGAGGTTGTGGACGTCCTGAAGCAACCGATGCGACGAGCGTCCGCGAGGAGCTATTTATCATCTATATCGCAAGGAATTGATCAGATCGGGTCTTAATTCAGCGGAAATGAGAGTAGGAATCTATAGGGGTTTTTTTTTTTTCAATGAATAGTAGATGTCGTTTTCTGTCAAATGATGAGAAAATTGTGGTCAATTTGCCCCGAAGGATCAACACGTGACTTTTCTTCTATCGCAGTCACAGGGCCCTAAAGCCAGTCTGTGATCCAATGTGATTGGAAGATAGTGAGGCACGCGTGTTTCCATTATAGAACCGCAGAGGTACTTTATGAGAGAGAGCCGATTGAGCGTCTATTGTTCTCGTCTGTCTACTGCGCGATGCATTGCGTGCTGGGGTAGACAACACCAGAGTTCTGTATATTGCAAAGAGGGTAAGGGTCGCAACATGACCGCCCAGATGGTTGCAGTTGGTAACCCGAATATCCTGCGGGCGAAAATGTATATCGAGGTACTCCTCGACCTGGTGTTGGTAGTGTTCTCCTTCTAGCTAGACTTGGATAAAGGAGGAAATGGCATTTTTCCGACCATATTTGTATAGGAGATGGTTCCGTGCTGTATTCATATAGAGGTAATTCGATGTGATCAAGCAATTGATAAGTGAGCAGTAGTAGAGTGTAAGGACACAAACAAAGAATACTGTTAATAAAGACTTACGCCCGCTTACTTTAGTATTTCCTCGACACATACCTTTATAGCGGTCTCGAGAAGAAACTTTATTTTAGCGCCAAATAAAGACTCAACTATTGTAACACTGGAACCTCGAGAACCTTGAAGTTTCTAAATGTAATTCCTTTTGTCTCGCTTTTCTGTAGCCAAGAACAAAGTTAGTTCTTAAAAAATTGCTCGGGGCTACCCTAGCGCACCAAAGACTCTTCTGATGGTTTTGTAGCTATTGGTCAGAGTTTGAGTAAGTATGACATTAACAGAAATAGCGCTCGCATAGTAAAACTATACAGAGCTAGAGTTACAGTAAGAAGCACGTGATTACGAGCTTCTGCCAACCTCAAAGGTGTAGAGAAACTTCAGCGATGCTTTGTAACAAGATGATTGCAAATGATCGCGATGCTATAATAATTTGGCCGCCTCAAAAATGGGAATTAACAAAGTGCCGAGTCTCCCCACATGAGTTTGCCAAAAGCAGCTTCTTCTTCATTTAATGGGTTAGACTGGTGCATTTGATGACGAGCCTTGATTTATGCCAAGTGATATACTCGCTACGTCCATCACTATCGATCAAAGTTAGTAAAGCCATTCAGGCTGTTCAATAAAAGGATACATATTCGTTCTTTATTACTTGAATAAAACTTGACAAATAGGATAATTGGCAGCTACGAATGTGGTATATGTAAGTGAGAAGTTCGAACTCAAGAAATTCGGACATCGACAAATTTGAATACATAAAAACATCCAAACCAGAGAGAACGGAGATAGCAACATCTATCGTTTCCGTTAAGTAAAGCTAGACTCTTAGGCATGCTGCGACTTTGTCTAGAAAAATAGAATGCGGCTTACGTTTTTGGATGAGTATCCTTTACAGTGTGGTTCGATGGAGATATCCAGAAGATATTTTTGATGTTAATCCGAAAAAGAGATCGGTTTCCTGCAACGAAAAAAAGAACCTCCATTTATCTTGGCAGAGAGACTATTCACTATGAGAGGGTGTCCAGATTCAACATTTATATAGTTGTCAAATATCTGCACACTGAGGTTACCCGGAATTTCCATCAAGTAGAACAACATGTCTGGTATGTGATTAACTTCGATGATCTCTAATAATAGACACGAGAGAAGCTGCTGATGCTGCCAGTTTACTGGGGTCGCTTTCATTGAATGATAAGGCGAAGGAGGAGGCGAAGAAGGAGGTTAAAGAGGAGCCAAAGAACGAGGTGAAGGAAGAGGAGCCAAAAGAGGTAAAGAAAGAGGAAGAAAAAGCCGAACCAAAGAAAGAGGAGACAAAGGAAGAAGAACCAAAGAAAGAGGAGACAAAGAAAGAAGAACCAAAAAAAGAGGAACCAGAAAAATCTGATCTTAAGGCCGAATCACCAAAAGAGGCTACTGAAACACCAGAATCCGAAGACAACCTCATTAAATCCACCTACGAAGTCAAAGTTAAACTGGCAGATCTCCAGGCGGATCCTAACTCGCCTCTTTACTCTGTAAAATCATTTGAAGAATTGGGGCTCTCGCCTGAACTTCTCAAGGGGCTTTTTGCGATGAAATTTCAAAAGCCCTCAAAAATTCAAGAAAAGGCACTTCCTCTTCTCCTTTCGAACCCACCACGTAATATGATTGGTCAATCGCAGTCGGGAACCGGTAAAACGGCCGCATTCTCACTTACAATGCTTTCCCGCATAGACGAGTCTGTCAGATCCGTGCAAGCTGTGTGTCTGGCCCCATCGAGAGAGCTCGCCAGACAAACGATGGAAGTTGTCAAACAGATGGGTAAATACACAAACATAACGATGCAGCTTGTTGTTCCAGACTCTTTCCCCCGTAATCAAAATATCAACGCTAACGTCGTGGTGGGGACTCCAGGATGCGTTATGGAGCTGATGAGAAAGAAGTGTCTGAAAACAGATCACATGAAGGTGTTTGTTTTGGATGAAGCTGACAATATGCTTGATCAGCAAGGACTAGGAGACCAATGTGTGCGTGTAAAGAGGTTTGTTCCTAAATCCTGCCAGCTTGTTTTGTTCTCTGCCACTTTCCCCGATGAAGTGAGGTTTTATGCTGACAAATTTGTGCCTAATGCCAACTCGTTGGAACTAAAGCACGAAGAGCTCAACGTGGACGGAATCAAACAACTGTACATGGACTGCGAAGGCGAGTCCCACAAGTTTACCGTTCTCTGCGAACTTTACGGACTGCTGACTATCGGATCCTCCATCATCTTTGTACAGAGAAAGGATACCGCAAACGTTCTTTACAAAAAAATGAAAGACGAGGGTCACGTGGTTTCCGTTTTGCACTCGGATTTACAGACTAGCGAAAGAGATCGGCTTATCGATGATTTCCGCGAGGGTCGTTCAAAAGTGCTAATCACCACCAATGTTTTGTCCAGAGGTATCGATATCGCCTCGGTTTCCATGGTTGTAAACTACGATTTGCCCGTAGACCGGTTCGGCCATGCTGACCCGTCAACTTATCTGCACAGAATTGGCAGAACGGGCCGTTTTGGCCGTGTGGGAGTTTCCATCTCGTTTATTCACGACGAAAAGAGTTACCACGTGTTGATGGAGATTAACAAGTATTTCGGTAACGTGGAAATGACCAGAGTGCCCACGGACGACTGGGACGAGGTGGAGAGAATTGTAGAGGAAGTTATAAAGCCGTAAAGTTGTGGCTTGAATACATTAAAGAACTTTAGGTGGTTTCGTAAACTTTTTTTCTTGATTATCTTTGTGTGGACATGATAGTAAGAGAGATAGAGGGAATAAGAATTCTTCTGTCTATTGAATGGTCAAGTGATGGGGAGTCTTTTTTTTGATTAATTTTAGCCACTCGAGATGAATGAGTTTGACTTTGTCGTTATCTTTTATGCCAAAACCCCAGAATGTTTTAGTAACGACCGAAAAGGTGCGCATATATCAAATCACATCGCATTGATCTAGCCATGACGATTAGAGCGTTGGTTTTTATCTCGAGCACTCTTTTGACGTTGCATCGCTCCTCCCATTTAATTTATTTGAATCTGGATTACAGCTGCGGTAGATGTCAGTTTTGCCATGACAAGACAAGTGTATCGAACATTGGGTAGAGGATAACAGTTATGGACCATAAATGGAATATACTTTGTACTCATAAGGTATCCACGAGAGCACTGATGAAATCCGTGCATATGTTTAATGAATCTTTGATACCAGTGAAGAAGAGAAGAAACGCTAGCCTGGTTTTAAAATGATGTTTGGTGGTACGGTTAGCCCGACCCTAGACGCGAGTTCGACCCCCAGCTGGGTACCCTTACAAAATTGTAATGCGGCGCTACCATGTAGAAGAAATTATTGATTGGATTTAATCCGCTGTAATCTTCTTGTCAGAGAAAGGGTAATTGAAAGCGAGTGTAAATCTTTATTAATTTTTCTCGATGTCGATAAAGAACGGAAACCTCTCCTTTTATACCTACCATGTCTGACAGCTGCCATTTCCTCCTTTACCCAACAAAAGCTAAAGTCTAGAGCTCAACAGAGTCTATCTTGCATAGATCACCGTCACATCATTCCTGATATTGCACGTTGCCTCTTACGCAGATCTTTGTCGGCTAACTCTACCAGTAATAACTCGATTGGTACCTCGATATACAACGCAGGAGATTCGGGTTGCCAACTGCAACCTCAGGTCCTTCGGCCCCTGGGGCGGTCATGTTGCGACCCTTACCCCTTCGCAATATCCTTTGTAGGATTTCTATGCGGTCTACTGCATCACGCAATGCATCCTGCAATGGAGCAGATCAATTAATGGACTTATGCAAAACAGGAGAACCGATAGATTCTCAAATCGGCTCTCTCTGATAAAGTAGCTTGCGCTTCCTTTATATATGGAAACAGGCGTCGTGCCTCATGAATCCGATCCACTTTGTTGGACCACAGACTGGCTTTACGGTATAAATCTATTTAGTTAGTAGTATAGTAATACTCACTCTCCAACACTTCTATTTAGTGAGAATTTTTTTTTTTTTTTGATCTGCAACTTCAGGATACTAGTCGCAGGTGAAAAATACATGGTGGTTACAATACAGTGAGTAATCTACAAAAACAAGCAGCTACGATTTACACCGGTCTACACTCGCAACAGACCAGAGGGAAGAATAACATGACCACTGTGCCAACTTCCTAGAAGGACGATGACGACAGTAACAATCATCTGAACATATTCATTTCCTTCCGCATAAGCCTTATTTTTATATTCCACTGTGCACGCATGCAGGTACAGTAGACCGCATCGTGCTATCCGGGTTTTGTGAGAAGTTGAACGAAAAGACCTAAAGTTGCTCCAATGGCCGTAAAGGCCTGGTATTGTTCAATCAACCCGAAGCTTTCACATGATACACATCCTTTAGTAATCTTTCTTGATCACGCGATCTAGATCGCAAGGATTGTTGGCAAAATGCATCATGCATGCCCCATGCAATAGATAATAAAGCTATGGACCAAGGTATATTTAGACTTGAACGACATGCACGTTCATGCGCTGATGACGGAATGGCTTTTTTAGAGTGTTCGTTCTAACAAGCTTTGCCAATGGTTTAATAGCTTTTTCCATTGGCCGTAAAAACGTCATCATTCTCGGCCGTCCCCAATAGTTGGGGACCTTTTAGTCCTTCGACAGCAGAGCTTAAAGGGGACCTGCTTTGATTTAAGCAAAGGACGGATTGAACTTTCGATTGAAGTTTACTGAGCCGAGGAACGATCGCAGTTGTCTTGTCGTGTTACGTTTCTTAGAATTGGGAATGCGATGACTGGCTGACTCAAGCCGCTATCGACGGCGGAAGAAAAAGCCAAGGATTTGCCCTTGTTTGACTCCTAAATGGCACTTTTCAAGTATACCAAACGTGAAAATCAAGTGAGAGGATTTTAAATGGACCATTGAAGCAAACCTGGCAATATTTTTCCAAAACTCATTGGCATAACCTTGTTGTTGTGCACCTGTTAGGACATCTTGTACATAGAAATAGTCATCGATGGCGAAATTCCGTAAACCTGTCATACATCTGGACTTGAGTCCACGGAAGGAGTTTAAGGACACCGCCAAAGATATCTCAACTGCGGTAACAGCTCCGCTGACTTTGAAGGATTTTATCATGAACTCTTCGTTGTTAGAGGTGCGTAAGAAATTTCTGCGTAGAACATGAAGGGGCACTTCATTTTCTACGAATTCAGGTGCAGTGCAGCAAGATACGCCACTTTACCTCTGGTTTGTTGGCCTGAGAAAAGAAGGTCTAATATCAAGTTCAAAGAAGCGCCTACAAACCCCAACTCTTTGAAAGTCAAATACCTTTTGCTGACTGTATGCCGGACCATTCTTGTGCAATCATTTCCTCGGGTGGATTATGTTGCTCAGATAACCCCAATGAGCCTTAAGGACTGCGGGGAACACACGAAAATCACTGAGTACAGATCATCGGATAACAAAAGAGAAAAAACTCACTCATCTAGTGGGATGACAAAGTATCCACCAATTAGTAACGTTCACAATAGAGGACCCTTCGGCTCCGGATGTTTCACAGGTTGTCAATTGAAAAGACAAAAGCCTCCGGCTTCCGCCCAAAAGAGGCTGACAAACGCCTGTTTGGTCACATCCTGACATTATCGCCTCCTATCCGTTTGGTTGCGGCACGACTATTACTATAAAAGGAAAAGCTGCGGATGCATACGGGTGCAGTACACAAACAATATGGTTGACGGTTCAAAAGTCATTGCGGTTGTTTTAGGTGAGTTTTCATGCGACTTTTTCTTCTGGTCTAACGCACAGCGCTTTTCCTGCCTCCCTTGGCTGTATTCTTGGAAAGAGGATGTGATGTTCAATTGCTAGTAAACATTGTTCTCTGTTGCTTTGCTTGGTTCCCCGGTATTCTTCACGCTCTTTGGGTGGTGAGTAGATTTTAAACGGTTTACTAACAACAAGGTTCTTTCACATTGAATCTTTCTCTTCAATAGACAACTTGTGTATTTAAAATATTAATCTTTTAACTATGTACTAGCCCAGTTGCGGCACCATCATTTCCATGAGCGGCGACTGGATGAAAACAACACCAGCGGTAAACAGACCAACGTTGACCAGAACGGTGAACGCAGGCGAATCCTTGAAAGCCTGGAACTTTGACGTAGACTCCTTTTTGGGTTGATTGAATAGTCCAGACATTGTAGTGGTTTTTTGCGGATGTGAGAAAGTTACCCGGCCATCCACACACCCTCAATCCCTTACACCTTATCCGCGTGCAGATCCGATAAGGGTATATTTTGCCACCATGCAAATAAGTATCAAACTAACCAACGGAACAAGTGAGTCTCTTGTACACTGTGCACTAACGCTAGAATATGAAATTTCAGTTCCTGACGACTCATTAGTGAGTCACTTGAAAGATTTAGCTATCGCTTCCGCTCCGGCCGGAAGTGTTTCCGAGGGAACCTACAAGATTGTTTATTCTGGCAAGAAGCTGGAGGACAAAAAGGCCCTTGCTGAAGTTGGCATCAACGATAACGCCACTGTTTACCTTATGAGCTGTGTAACGGCTAGAAGAGTTTCTAACACAAAGAGAAAGTGCTCTGCCTCCCGATGCAATTCTCAGCCGCTTCGAATGGTGGGGGACTGCCAGTACTGTAGCGGTAAATTTTGTTCCAAACACAGGTTACTTGAGAACCATAACTGTATAGGACTGCAGCGGTGCAAGGAACAGTACCATGAACGCAACGCTTTAAAGCTGGAATCGGAACAGACGGCCGCTTCAAAGGTTTAGTTAGAGATTTACGGTTAATGACTTTATTTTATACATCCGCATAGGGCGGAGGGTTCGAATCTGTAGAACCGTAGTTCTTTGAATTCGGTTCGTCTATGTAAGCCTGCGGTGCCGCCGTTGGGGGGTATCCCGTTGTGTGGTGGTAGTTTGGATTCTCAAATACAACAATCTGCTGAAATTCCTCTTCCGGGTACTTTGATATGATGTACCACGAGTGGATCAATCCCGGGATATACCCCAAACAGCAAAGTGCGAGATTGATGAACGAGTCGGCAGAGCAAATTCCCGTCTTGACCCAAACGGGGAAGGGCGGGAAAAGCACTGCAATCATCACAAGAATTAAGTCACAGCAGCAGAGGCACATGTTGCGATGATAGAGGCCATCCGTACATTTTGACAGTGGGGTATTCTCTTTCCTCACACCATATAAACAATTTACCGATTTGAATACAATGACTTTAGGAAGGCATTAGGGCTTGTATTTCTGTTGGATACAGAACGTGGGTGAAGTATATATTACTAACAATTTAATAGCACGTACTGCGTGATCCAGTACAATAGCGTACTGGATAGGAAGAGGGTATACTAATACCTGCTTCCATGTAGTGACGAAGGTAACTAGTCCTACGGAGAGAGTTTGATTCGAAAGCAGTCGGCTCTCTTAGCATAAGTCCATACAAGATGATCGCTCCATCGCTCTATGCGATTGACCGCATATGCTAACAACATATGTGTGGGGTCATAGTAATATTGAGTATACTTCCCCAGGAAGGCCGGATTGGCCTGCGGTTACGAAAAGGGTAACCCGAATCTCCCTTGGTGAGTTTTTGGTCGGAGGCATCCGATATTAGATTCAGATAGCTGCAAGCTATTGGTCAATCCATTAGTGCAGCAATAGCTCGTAATGTGCATGAATCTTGTCGCCAGAATCAGATCCGAAATTGATTCCGAGATTCCGAGGCGTATGCGAATGACCTGATTGGTTCCTCAAGGGTTCTGACTTCGGCGTTAGCGGCATAAGGGAAAAATGGCTACATGCAGACGGTAGACGTATAAGATTGGTTTAGCAATGCGACAGGGGGATAGAAAGTTGATAAAATACTCACCAGAAATCATCACCAAATATATTTCTCACCATGGACAATTCTAATGCAAACGCTGACACAGACGCTGACAATTTCTCTTTTCAGTGAGATTTTCGATGATGATTTTAGCCCAAGGCTTATTAGGTCCGAATTAAGTCAAGTAGAAGTGAACCACGTGGTCTCTGAATGCGATGTTGTTCAAATAATCTTGGCAAATAATCTTGTTCCATTGGCCTAATTAGTGACGCGTATGAATGGATTAACGAGATTCCCACTGTCCCTATCTACTATCTAGCGAAATCACAGCGAAGGGAACGGGCTTCGCAAAATCAGCGGGGAAAGAAGACCCTGTTGAGCTTGACTCTAGTTTGACATTGTGAAAAGACATAGAGGGTGTAGAATAAGTGGGAGCTTCGGCGCCGTTGAAGTACCACAACCTTTATCGTTTTTTAACTTATTCAATTAAGCGAAGCTGGACTTCATTGTCCACGTTCTAGCATTAAGGTCTCATTGTAGGCTGATCCGTGTTGAAGACATTGTCAGGTGGGGAGTTTGGCTGGGGCGGCACATCTGTTAAACGATAACGCGGGTGTCCTAAGGGGGGCTCAGGGAGAACAGAAATCTCCAGTAGAACAAAAGGGTAAAAGCCCCCTTGATTTTGATTTTCAGTGTGAATACAAACCATGAAAGTGTGGTCTATCGATCATTAAGTCCCTCAGAATTTGAGGCTAGAGGTGCCAGAAAAGTTACCACAGGGATAACTGGCTTGTGGCAGTCAAGCGTTCATAGCGACATTGCTTTTTGATTCTTCGATCTCGGCTCTTCCAGAATTCGGTAAGCGTTGGATTGTTCACCCACTAATAGGGAACGTGAGCTGGGTTTAGACCGTCGTGAGACAGGTTAATTTTACCCTACTGATGAATGTCATCGCAATAGTAATTGAACCTAGTACGAGAGGAACCGTTCATTCGGATAATTGGTTTTTGCGGCTGTCTGATCAGGCATTGCCGTGAAGCTACCATCCGCTGGATTATGGCTGAACGCCTTCAAGTCAGAATCCATGCTAGAAAGCGATGATTTCTGCCCTCGCGCATTTTAGATGGATAAGAATAAGGCACTTTGTGTCGCTGAACCATAACAGGCTGGCAATGGTGCTCTCAGCGGAAAGGCTTTGGGTGCTTGCCGGTGGATTGCGATTTAATCATGAGCGAGGATAAATCCTTTGCCTACGACTTAAATGTACAACGTGGTATTGTAAGCAGTAGAGTAGCCTTGTTGTTACGATCTGCTGAGATTGAACCTCAGTTGTCCGATTTTTTTGTTTCTAACAAACACCCTTCTAAGTGATTATCGACAGGTGTTGGTAATGGTTTAGTTGGTTTTTAGCCTTATAAGCTCGGGAAGCTGTTCAGAGTCTCTGTCTGCAAAGATGGAGTCACCTCCCCCTGCTGAGCTCTGTTTAAATGGTGAAGTCTTTGTGACGGAACTTATTGGATTAAGACTCGCAGAATAGGTTGACTCTGGTTGTTTTGATCAGAGGCACTGAGCTTCCTGTTGATCTCTCTTGTAGTATGAAGGTGAATGTAAAAAAACCTCTTTCAAGGATGCCGCACCTTTTCTACTAATTGCAAGGTCACAGGAGTCTAGTGCTGGATCCAGAAAGCGTCCAATTTTATAGCAAAACTTTACAACCGTATTGCTCTTTTTTTGCAAGCTCTCAACTTTATTTTTGGTGAGATTGTGCAAGACGTGATCTTGAAAGGTGCTCATTTTCTAGTCAATCACCTATCAATATCATATGGATGGCATCAAGTTCGTTCACTAATCTTTGCTGCGCATGAGAACTTTCTTCGTCACCTTGGGGATTTTGTTCTCCTCAAGGCGAGGTTTTTTCCAGTTCTTGCCCATACTTTTACCAAACAACCATGTGAATGGAGTAGCTCTCGAGGTGAACCGTCTTCGGATTGCGGTTAAAAAAGTGGGTAGCATGAGATATTTGTGGAAAAGATGCCACTCGTCCAAGGGTTGAAAAAAGCTAGTTCAAGCCATATTAGTCTCTTTAAATGTGGTGGGCCCGACTCCGCTTAGCCACTGATTTTTAGAAATCGCTTCAAGCAAAGCCAGTGGAATTGAGGTTTTTGACAATACATCACAAATAAGATACATGGCACACAATAAGGATGTATAATGAGTGTTTATGTGTAAAAAGAGGCCAATCGTGAGCTGATGGTGTTGATCCATTTAAAATGACTGGAAGGTGAGAGGCAAAGACTGCATGCGGCATGAAAGTGCGAGGGAAACCTCCTGCGCTGAATTTTTCTTCACATCAGAGTTACTTCAGAAACCACTTTATTGACTATAAAGTTCAATTTACTTGAACCGATCAAAATTCGAATTTCACACATCTGCAAATATCACCCAGTAGAGTTGAAGCCGTGCGTCCGTGTTGACATCGTCGGGAGATGCCACATAGTCGCTCATATCCAAACGAAGCGGGAAAGCCCTTTTGGAGTTATTCTTCCTTATCGAGTAACTTCTCGGGTCAAAAACTGACCGGTTTATGTGTAAAGACAGTAAAGGAGGGGGCCTTGCAAAGAATATCTGCTTTGCCTTTCTCGATTTCTTGACCATGTTTTTGGTGTGCAATTTTTTGTAAACATCGTCATTGATGATTTTTTTCCTCAACTCAGCGTCAATCTCTTCAATGCGTGTATTCTGTGAGTTGCTTCAATTTCTCTGGTTGTGGTGTGTTCAGTTTTTCGTATAAACTGTTTCTAATCTGCACCAAACCGCATCTCACTCGACATCTTCAATCACTTCCTCTATCTTCCATTCGTCCAGCAACTTTGATAGTTCTATGGCTTTTGTGAGGCGGAAAATTGACGCTGATTCCGGAAATCACAGAATATCGCAGCCCTCCCCTTTCCCCGCATGCCAGACACCCAATACGCTCACATGATAGACCTTCAAGAGGAGTCAAAAGTTGGAAAGGACAAACCTTGTTCTCTGAGTGGCACTCTGTTTATGTACCAGGGACAAGAAATTGGTATGACCAACGTTCCGCGGGACTGGAGCATCGAGGATTACCTGGATGTAAATTCAATCAACTACTACAAAAAGATTGCAGAAACCAATCCCGATGGTCTCGGTCAGCTGATGGATAACATCAATCTACTTGCCCTGGATAATACAAGGACGCCAGTTCAGTGGGATGATTCGCTCCATGCTGGCTTTACTACGGGTACACCGTGGATGAGGGTAAATGATAATTACAAGCACATTAACGTTCCCAAACAAGTGAATGATCCACCGATGAGTTTGGCAATTCGAGAGGTTTCGGGTTTGCACTCTACGAGACGGGTGAAGCAGCCCAAGCCGCCATTGAGAATGTTAACGGTATGTCTTTGAACGACCGTGTAGTGTTAGTAGGACCACATTTGGCCAGAAGAGACCGTGAGTCTCGAATGGAGGAGCTCATTGCCAACTTCACCAACGTTTACATCAAGAACCTCGACCCAGAGTACACTGACGAGGAGTTAAACAAGCTGTTTGAGCCTTATAGAAAGGAAACTTTGATCAGCATCGATAGAGACCAAGATGGAAAGTCTCGCGGATTCGGATTTGTCAACTTTGAAGACCACAAAGACGCGATCCGTGCCATTAACGAGCTCAACGACAAGGAGATCAACGGGACCAAGATCTACGTGGGACGTGCTCAGAAGAAGAGAGAAAGAGTGGAGGAGCTCAGAAAGCAGCATGGGAAAACATGAAAAACTCTGGCTTGGATTAAATGTGGTATGTTTTCTTCTCTCGATTAAATCCGAGGCCGACTTTGTCAATAGTGGGACTATCTCTATTAATCCTGACCTCAGCTCTAAAGCTGACCACGGCTTCGTTTGAGAATAGTCTGACAATAGTCTGACAATAGTCTGAGAATGAGACCGATGAGAAGACATCCAAATGACCTGAAGCCACTTGTGAGAGTTTTTCGATGGACCAACATTGTTGAGAACCAATATTTAGTCGATCAGCGCCTCTCTGGCTTATTGAAGTTGTGCTGAGGCTGAGTTGACGTCAAAAGGCCAAGGTTGATGGAAACCATCAGCTCTAGGGCTTTGCAGATTTGGCCCTCATCACCGAGTCTGAGTACGGAACATCATCAAACATAGATCACTTAAGTGTTCTTAGTCATCTGAGGGCTTCAGATATGAACTGACATTTTCTGGGCTATTCACACCAACAGTGCTGATTGATTTTTTTTGCTACATTTCTTCAACTATCAGCAAGGTCCTTCAAGACTTTAGCCATTAAGGTTCAAAATGTTTGGAAACGCCAGTGTTTCCAGCTTAGCTATTTCAAGCGGATCAACAGAATGCGCATGGTACTAAAGTCAAAAAAATCACTGTTTCCTCTACATCTTCTCTAATACATGCTCCACACCTTTCTCTACATCGTCAAAAACCCCCACTGAGGGACGCGCAAGCTTACCCGCTTTATCATTGACGAAATCGTTATCTTGAAAGACGCCAGTTCTTACAAGAATGGTCTCCCATCCGTAGTCGTTCCCACCTGCAATATCGGAAGCTGGGTTATCCCCCACCATATAAACCTTTTTAAAAGGAGACGCCTTTGGCGCTTGTCCGAAAACTATATCCTTTTCTATGGTGAGATCTTTGGTTTTGCCAGCCAAGAGTTTGTCTCTCCAGTCTATCAGAACGTGGTGCGCATAGTCGTATGCCACTTTAAAAGGTTTACCCAAGATGGTCCTCTCCAGTTCCTGCCCGTTATTACTTTCTCTGTATAGCGTCTCTACAATCATGCGGAACGCGCCCTGTCCAAACCGAGGCAGAATGTAATCGTTTGCCCAAAGAAAATCATTATTTGAGAAACATATCGGAACAGAGGGACAATTAAAATGTCCTGTCCTTCTGGTTCCAAGAAACCCGTCTTGGGAGTTTAAAAGATCAAGCACAATTTGCATATCTGTTCCCAAGTCACGTGGATCGTTAAACACGAGAATTCTATCAAACGGCTTGGAATTTCCCCCGTAGAAATTCGTAATACCAGGGTCAATTCCCCATGAATCAATTTGCTCTTGCGAGTATCTTTGCCACGGCCAAATTGAAGGATTCGCTTTCACAACATCTACCGGAGTGAAAACGTTTTTAAAGCCATAATCGAGGGCGACTTGTCTAGCTTTAACGCCAGGACCTCCTACAACGAGAACTCGTTGATTCGGGTCGCTTTTAGCGAGAGCTTTAAAAGGCGTGTGCGATTGAAGGATTTGAAGGGGAGAAAGGTCTATTTTTAGAGACTTTGATAAGAAATTTACGCGATCTGCTTCACTTGTTCCCCCGCCATTGGTGAACATGATAAACGGGATTTCAAGACTTCTCAGCTTTGTTAAAGCCCGGCGAGCTGCTTCGATTGGGTGTTTTGACCGCAAAAGAACTCCGTCAATGCTGGGTGTTAGAAAAATGGGACGGAGGGAAATAACTTACTCAAAGACAAAGGCAATGTCTGATGGGACTCTTCTGTGAAGGGATCTGAGGAAATTTCGGGGTCCAAATCTGAACATGAGTTGTATGAGTTCGAGTCGAGGGGAGGTGGGTTTGTGGATATGAAGACTTGAGTCTGATTTTTTTACTAGAGAAACTCACTAGATACCAAAGGCAACACATCCTTTAGTCAATTCTTGATTGTTGTTTCTGAATCGATCTATATGTAATTTCTGCCCTCTCCTTCGACAGAGCCTATGTTTTAAACCCCATTTTTCAACATCAGATCTATCCGTAAGCAAATTGTGTTAACGGCTTTGGCATTATGAGAGAGTCCACGAGCAAGCCATAATGGCGGTAGTTCTGCCCTGACTCTCTCAGGTTTAGAACTTCCTGGCTATTGGCTCTAAAAAATCTCTTTTCAACGCAAGAATGAGTAGCATTGAATGGGAGTGACGGTACATCACCGCAAGCACCAGCCAAATACGGAAGAGTTTCAGATGTCAACAAATTAATCGTCTTTCAAACATATTGTTTCTCTCATTCAAATAACTAGTAATGTTGATTGGCATATAGCAAATGCCAGCTGTGGTTGACGATTTTACACACACTCGTGTCAATGATACTTCATTTTTTGTTAGAGGATTAATAATCACCATCTGTATATAACACGATAAATTATTGTTTCTTATTTGATTGGATAGAACTTGCATGTGAGAAAAAAAAAATGGATTTGTCATCTTGATCACATCTTCAACATAAGTGTTGCCGTCTATTTCACAGGCTGACCCCTAAAAAGTTGAATCTGGTGTGCGGAGACAGCTTTGAAAAATAACGCGATAAGAAAGTGCGTTCAACACGTGATATTGTATTTTTGGAGCTTCGTCAGAGAGAAATTGACGATAGAATAATGTCAGTTCCCTACAAAAACATGAGAAAGCTCGAATTTTGCTTTAAATCTGGATAGCGGACAACTTTTGTCTACTTAACTTGGGTGTCGTAAAAGATGTGGGCGAGCGATTGACATTTTTGAAAATAAGTCACGCCTGCTCCGGCGAAATGCAAATATGAATCGCAGTTTGCGTGCGGTGATATTTCCTTTGCTAAATCTGTACCTGGACTTTCTAGTACACCTCAACTCACTCAGGAGCTATCCACCAGACAAAAACACGTCAATAAGATCCATCTTCTCTTGTGAAACACTCGCGTCGACAGGATCGTCAAAGGAAACATCAGCCAGGGTTTCACGCAGCTCTAAAAGCGTCGCATGACACTCCTCTGAGGGGATCATGCTCCTTATATAAGAAGCATCTGGCTCAAGCAACAACCAACTCAGTATAAAGTCAATCTCCTGAACCACATCAAGTCCTATCGAGAGTTTCTCGTAGTAATCAGAAAGAGGTTGCAGCCGCTCTATGTATTCTTTGCGTGTATCAACGATTATTTGCAGACTCCTGCACACCTTATGCACAAATCGTATTCTCCCGTCAGATTCCAATGGAAGAACCCTCAGAAAAGCCGAGATCACCGAAATAGAGGTCTGCTTTCCGCTTTTGTTGAGATGTTTGAAAAGGGGTTTTATAACTCCTTGACGAACAAACTCTAGACCCAAAAAGGCTGTGGTGGAATCGCTTCCATTTTTTAGAGAGGCCAGAATTACCTTGAGAGCGTTCTGGCGAGCCCACTTGTGAGACTTCAAAAGTAGCCCCACAAGTTCCGGGCCCTCATTTTTGCAGAAAAGATTCTTTGTCGATTGATCGTCGTTGCTTGACCATTCAAGGGAAAGACAAAGCAAATCAACACAGTTTTCTATGAATTCCTCTTGTTCGCTGTTAGGTTCCGGCCTTTCTCTGCGAAACATGGAAAAGTTGATCAGGAGCTGCTCTACAAAGTTGAGCCCGGACTCTTCTGCCTGACGAAAAAATTGCTGGACTTGGCTTCTTGAAGCATCGAAAAGCAAGGTGTTGAAATATTCAATACTGTACTGATTTATCGCAGTAATCTCACTGGGCTTGGTCCATCCAGACAAGAAACAGAAAAGCCAACTAGTTAATCCTGTGTTTTCTATCAGCACAGTCTTGAAGGAGGTAAATTGAGATGCCATTGATACTAATATAGATATCATTATGAGCAAATCTTGTTGTTGCGACAAGCCTGACTTTGCTCTGGTTACAATGATTTGAGGGAAATTGACTTTTTCCAACAAAAGTTTACCCAATTCTTCATTTTGATCTTCCTCCTCCTCGACCCAGTCATTTACGACTTTGAGAACTTGACTGACAATGTCAGGGTTTGGGTGAGAGTTGATCAGCCCGAAAAATGAAACAATTGCGTCACTTTGATTCAAAAGTTTTAGTAATTTTTGTTTCTCTTCCTCTTCGTTCTCGTTCAAGACTACACTTAAAACAGAAAGACTCTTAACAAGCTCATTAAGCTTGTACTCTGATTCCACTATCTTTACGGGGTCAGAGTTTTCGAATTTTATGTGCATCTGATGATTCTCACTAATCACTTTTTCCAAGTTGGCAAGAGCACTTGAAAGCCAAGTGTAATCTTGCTTAATTTCGTCAAGCACAACCTCATCGTTTTTAACAGCTTCCAAAATACGCTCGTCGGTGGTTTTCAGCTTTTTTCTCGGCCCGCCTTCATCTTCCGGTGATGGGTTCCTGAAGAGACCGTTGGTATTCATTGGGGTGTAAGGGTGGGGGAGGTGCATGAGCCGCACAAACTGCAGATTGGTCTCAGGAAGGGTAATCAACCACACTAGTGTGGGTAGGCCATTTCTTTCATTCAATATAAGGCCAATGATTTTTCAGGGGAAACCGTGCAATGGCAAACTGCCTCTACTGGTAGCAACGGACAGTAAACTTGTGAGGTTACATATCAATCGAGTATAAATGTTCCAGCCAAAAGTTTGGAAGAGGTATCTTCAAGCGTGAGCAGAGATTAGCTTGAATTAACGCTATATTCTGTAGTTTTTTGCGCGCGCTTTCTCAAACGCTCCCTTTCACCTCATCAATATTCCTCAGGGGCAGTTCCTCTTCCAATTCGATTCTTAAATCCACTGTATAATCACAGTGTCTCTTTGGTTCTACTTGTATACATCTTTGTGAGTCAGTGTCTGATTGGCAGAAAGAAGAAGTGATCAGTGAAGCTGTTGGAGAGTGTGTATTACTATGCTACTAACTAAATAGATTTATACCGTAAAGCCAGTCTGTGGTCCAACAAAGTGGATCGGATTGATGAGGCACGACGCCTGTTTCTATATATAAAGGAAGCGCAAGCTACTTTATGAGAGAGAGCCGATCTGAGCATCTATCGGTTCTTCTGTTTCGCATAAGTCCATTAGTTGATCTGCTCCACTGCAGGATGCATTGCGTGCTGCAGTAGACCGCATCGAAATCCTACACGAAGGGGTAAGGGTCGCACAATGACCGCCCCGGAGGCCGGAGGGCCTGAGGTTGCAGTTGGCAACCCGAACCTCCTGCGGATGGTATTGTATATCGAGGTACTACTCGAGTTGCTATAGGTAGTGTTATACTACTGAGATCTCCCTCTCGGAAGAGTGGATAAGACCTCAAGCTTGCTATCTATGCAAGGCAGAAAAAGATCTTCATGATAAGAGACAACGTGCATTATCAGGAATGATGTGACGGTGATCTATGCAAGATAGACTCTGTTGAGCTCTTGACTTTAGCACTTGTTGGGTAAAGGAGGAAATGGCAGCTGTCAGACATGGTAGGTATAAAAGGAGAGGTTTCTGTGCTTATGAGATATACAGAATAGTTTAGCAACTTAAAGTGAAGTCCAGGGACACACACTAAGAATATTTTCAATACAGATTTACACCCGCTATACATCCTGACATGGTTACCACCGGTAGAAAAGATCCTATGGAGGAAACTACCAACAAAATTAAAATAACCCGCGAGATCAAACAGACTTTGTCTCATCTCGACAACCCGGGTCAGTGGACAGTGTACCGCACTCATTTGCGTGGATACCTTCAAGCCGCTCAAATGGAATACATCTTGAATTACTCCGAGGGTGACGAAACTCCCGATCACTTTCAAATGGACTTGAGTCTGGTGCGTGACATTATCTCTTGTCATTTGACTGGGATCATCCAGTAAAGCGAAGTACAGAAACAAGCTACAGTGGGTTTAAAAAACAAAACTTTAGGCGAATAATGTGTCAATTCGTGCTTGTGTAATACTGTTATTGTAGGAACTTCCACTTAGTAATATAAGATCCTCGTGAAACGCTATTGGCTCACCACTGGATCTAGACAAAGCGCGTGCCCAAATGAGGTAATCAAAACCTTAGATTGAGACCAATGGGCGAGTACTTTGCTTGCAGAATCGCAGTTCTAAGATGAAGGTAGACTCAGGTAGACTTGAGATCCTGAATTTGTGGGCTGTGAAATTCTCTGTAGTGAACAAAAAGCTCAAATGCATTTACGAGAACATCAATTATGTAAGAGGGTTGCCAATGTAGAACAAGTAATGAAACGCAGAAGCGTATCCTTGGATTCTGGGCGGGGAAAGATTATGTCGACTAAGCTCACATTTACACATGTAATATGATGATTTGGGAAAATCATGAGACATGCTCTGTGTCCGCTTGGTAAAGCTGAAGAGACACACAAAATCTTTAGCACCGAAATAAGGCGTGCTAAGCTCGTTTAGAGTATGAACAGTCCAAAAAAATAAATCGAAAGCAAATTTAAAAAATGAAAACTGCTAATTACAGCCTCCCGGGGTTGGATGATCTCAGCTTCAGCTTTCTATGTATTTGTTATCTGAAATGCCTAGACGTCTACAGGAGATTCTTTTTCGAAATTCTCTGATGGCGCTTTATATAAGGGAAATCAAAATACGGGGCCACTGCTTGTTGACAAAATGCCTTCTCTTGTCATCTCTGCAAAAGGCAGGTAGCGGCGCATGCTTTCCCGAATAGGCAATTACCGCAGCTTATCATGCGGGTTTCCCAAATAGGCAAGCCCCGAATTTCGTTTAAAAGTGTGGACAAGATCACATACGCAATGACATCCAAATCAAAAGTGCTGCTCATTGGCCAGGGTGCTATTGGAACGGTCTGTGCTGTTGGGCTCGAGTATGGTGGAAAAGCTGAAGTGACTTCCGTGTTTAGATCAGACTATGAGACGGTGATGCAAGAAGGGTTCGATGTAACTTCATGTGACTATGGGCATATTCCTAACTTTAAGCCGACGAACATTTCGAAAAGCGTTTCAGAGGCGAATGAAAAGTATGGTCCCTTTGACTACATTCTTGTTTGCACCAAGAACCTGCCAGATATCTTGCCGGTAACCGAAGTAATAGCACCAGCTGTCAACGACAAAAAAACAGCTATTGTTCTTGCTCAGAACGGTATCGGGATCGAGCAGCCCATCTTTGAGTCATTTCCAGGAAATCCGGTACTAAGTGCTGTGGTATTCACGTCGTCTGTGCTTAGAGACGGAAAATGCGATCACACACTTAGCGATTGCGTTCAAATTGGCTACTGGGACAATGGAATTTTGTCCAAAGAGGAACAGGAGAAAATTGCCAACCACTTTGTTTCGATTTACTCCAACGAAAAGAACGATATTACTTATGGGCCCGACGTTAAGTTTACAAGATGGAGGAAACTCGTATACAATGCCACGTATAACCCTATTTGTGCTTTGCTCAACATGAATGTTGGAGAGCTTGAAATTTCGGGAGGACAAACTGAGCTCATTTTACCAGCCATGGATGAAGTTTATGCGGTGGCTAAATCAGAGGGCGTAGATCTGCCTTTAGATGCGAAAAATTACTTTCTACACTGCGACGACGGAGACTGGTTCAAGCCGTCCATGGCAGTAGACGTTGAGAAGGGAAACTACTTTGAATTGGAAGCAATCACGGGGAACTTTGTGAGGATTGCCGAAAAGAATCACGTGCCTGTTCCGGTTATCAGCACGGTGTATAAGCTTCTGAAACC
This sequence comes from Citeromyces hawaiiensis, assembly GCA_030567395.1. Classification (NCBI taxonomy): domain Eukaryota; kingdom Fungi; phylum Ascomycota; class Pichiomycetes; order Pichiales; family Pichiaceae; genus Citeromyces; species Citeromyces hawaiiensis. The sequence continues at coordinate 36,577 of JAJLSF010000913.1, forward strand.
CGTGCAGTGGAGAACAAAAGTTCACAAGGGCGTGATCAAACTTGCATCCAAGAGGCCAATATTTGAGTGATTTGCTGAGCATTGTCTAGAAGGACAGATAGATAGGAGAGTAAATGAACACAGTAAAACAACTGCAAAGGGCAAGCTGAGTATATGAGTGAGTGAATTCCAAAAGGAGGTCATAGTCACTAGAAGACTCCTACTTACTAACCCCCCCCCCCGTTATAGCGGAGAACCCGTTGGTGACAGGTTTTAAACCGAGTAGGACGACCCCGGTAGGGATCGAACTTGCGGCCCACTAATATTCGTATACACAATATTTTATTCTCATTTACCTATACAGCGTGCATGATATCCAAACTACAAGGTAGGTAGGATGAAAGCAGGGCCTAGACACTGATAGGCAACTAGTGGAGCTATTTTGAAAAGAGATAGCTCGCCAATCAAAACGCGATTCGAATATCAAGCTATCAGATCAAGCAATGACTAGCACGCTTTCTTGTAATTGCATTCTAATACTTCTAGATTTAGAAAGTCATCGTCTCAGAACCTTGACCTGCAAAAAAATCAATAAGGTAGGAAGTTGACTGCAACGATAATTTCTCCAATTATTATGCACACTATAGTAAGTACCTCGAGTCCGTTCTCCCATTGAGTGCACCTATTTTGGGTGGCAGCGCCCCAAATCTACTCAAAGACTGATACTATATTTTAGATAACTCTGCTGACAGAAAACTTGAATATTTATTACTCATACTCCGCCACAGCTTCCAGCTCAACTTTTATCCGCTCATCAGGAAATGCCACAATTACACAACTTCTTGCGGGGGCGGTAGGAAAATAGCTGGCATACACTTTGTTGATAGCTGCTGCATCTGCCTTGTCACTTATAAAGAGTAAAACCTTGAGCACCTTCTCGAGAGAGGATCCAGAAACCTCGAGTACCTTCTTCAAGCTTTCGATTGCAAGCACAGCTTGTTTCCCAGCATCCTCGGGGTAAGAACCATCTGGTAAGGCACCGACGTTTCCTGAAGTGAAAACGTGGCCATTAGACTTGAAAGCCGGGGAGAGGATAGGGTGGCTGTTTTGGTCTACTTGTTCCCAGGTGATTTTTTCCGGCATTTTGTCTACAAATCCGACAGCTTGACGGTTATATATCTTTGCGGAAGTTTCCTTTTTCGTCAAGCGATAACGATGCAGAGTGATGCAGAATCATGCAGAGGTGCATCACATTATGCAAAGACAACTCCTCAATGTAGGATGCAAGAGTTCGGGACTTTTACATAGCCCGCTTTTACAGTTTGTATAAGTGAAAGTTGAAACTGGGGTGTTGACTTGGTGAACATTCTGAATGGTGTGAAACTGCTTTATGCGAAGAATCAACTTAAGCTATTTGGCTGTTTCAATTTCACTGAACACTCCAGTGGGACGTAAGGTATCCAACATCTCACAAATCTCCAGATGCAACAAGCCTACATATCGGATCACAAAATTATCATTATAAGCTCCGAAGCTCACGCTCCGTCGCCATATGCAATGCTACATCATTTCAACTCACCAACCAAACCCTCCAGGAGAGGAGTCCCCACTCCTGTATAACCCTCCTCAACTACCCATCTCTCACCAGAGGGCAGCCCCTTCAGCACACTACAAGCTCTACCAGTTATCAACAGCCCGGGCGGACGAGATCCAAGTGATTCTATCGCCGCGGCCACATCCTTCAAAGTGGTTCTGATCACTCGCTGGTCAGGACACGAAGCCCTCTCTACAACAGCAACAGGCAACTCAGGATCCCACGATCTCTCATCTATCAATGCAGGTATCAGATCGACAACTCTATGCAGGGCCATAAGAAAAATAGTCGTGCGAGACTCGATGTGCGGGGGAAGTTCAGGGAGTACCCCTCTCCTTCCCGTTCCGGTACAAATTAAAACCTGGTCGGCAACGTCTCTTTGAGTAGCGGGGATCTGGGAAGATACAGTTGCAGCCAGCGCAGACGTGATACCAGGAACAACGATGGGTTCGTAGCCATTTTCCTTGAAGAAAACAAACTCTTCACCTCCTCTTCCGAAGATGTAAGGATCCCCCTGTTTAAGGCGAATAACCTTTTTACCCTCATTTAAACCCTTCAGCCCCATAGCCAGCAGCTCCTGCTGAGCAGCCTCTGCGTTGCCGGGGAACTTTCTAGCGATAAATGTTTCGGTATTTCTAGGGATCAGCTCAAGCACTTGTTGAGGAACAAGTTTGTCTGCTAAAACCAAGTCAGCCGATAGAATCTCAGAAAGCGCCCCAACAGTCAATAGAGAAACAGCACCGGGCCCGGCACCGATAAGGGAAATGGAACCCTTGACTGTTTGTTGTTTTTCTTGAGCATTTTCATTAGCTAAATCGATGTATGCTTGTTGTAAGTGAGAAATATCCATAGTGGCCAGTCTTTCAAATGGATAATATTCAACAACTTGCGATAGCCATCTTTTCCTTTGAGTTTTAGCCTCATCAGGAGTCATTTCGAACTCCCGTACAAGCGAATTGATCGACGTCTGCATAGCATCTTCTTCGTCTTCCCCCATTTCCCTCGCATCGCTGTCCTTGATAGCCTTTCGAAGAGTCCCTACATTTTTCACCACTTTATCTATATTTTGCGGTAACTGTGAAGCAATTTCCCGTTTAATGCGTGCTGCCAAACGACAACCTTTACCGTTTGTAGTTACACCGATCTGGAGGTCTCCAGCCTTGTGAGTAGACAGCATTGTAAAAGTACACAAATCCGGCGAATCTGCCACGGTTATGGGGATCCTGAGAAAGCGGCATTTGTTATACAATTTATGCTTTGATTCGATATCTTCGGAAAAGACTTTATCAACCACATTGTCAACTTCTGCTCGTCCTAAAGATGTCAGATCGCTCTCTTGGACATCTCTATTTATATAGCGTATTTTGTCGTTTAGTATTAGCTGCTGAAGTGCTTGCGGAAGCTGATCCTGTGGCTTTGGTGTGATCAGTATCGCATTAGCACCTGAGGAAAGAACAGATTGAGCTCTAAGAGCTGATATGCTTGACGATCCAATCACCAAATGGATCTCATTATCGCAGTTCCATGCAGTCAAAAGCTTCATTGAATGTTATGCACTGAGTGCGTGGATATATACCCTGGTGGAGAATATTAACCGGTGGAGAATAATTTTTCAATCTTATCAAATAGCACGTGACATGGTGTGTGGATCCTTTTTTGGGGGGCCTTTTTTGGATCCACAAATATTAGTCGTCTCTTGTACGATTTACTTCATGCTTTGTTTGACTGTGACGTTGGGTGGGAGATTATGTAATCAAAAGGGCTGGAAAACTGAGCAAATGGTTCACACGAGCATGACTATTTCATGGTGTACGGGTGTCAGCATGCATGAGTCCTCTGTCTGTACCCAGTTATCTTCTCGATAGATCCGATTGGCTCTGCAGAAAGCAGCACGAGCTTTATGTCTCTCTATTCTGATGCTTTTGCCTCTATATATGCTGCCTTGATTACCAAAAACTTTTGTGTAGCTGATTTTTCCGGAAAAGACAGTCACACAATAGACAAAGAAACCCCTCCTCTCTATATGAGCTACAGCGCTTGCGAGTATCGTATAAATCTGAATTTGGACCACATTTTGCTGTCCCTTGAAATCGCGGCCCTCTGTCAATCTGGGACTATCCAATGGGATTTATGGCGCATACTAAGCAAATATACAGACAATAGATGACTACAGTGTAGAATAAAATAAAGACTCTGATTGGATCTCGATATCAATCCAAGGACTGAGGAAAAAGAATCATCCGTTACTGCTTCTTCCCATCAATTCGGTTTCATCAACTTCACCCAGAATTTACACACCCGAACCTGCAACAGGGAGCATATTCAATGCACACACCAACAATCAGGTACTGTGTTGAAGTGAGGTTACCAGAGACATCAAGAAGCATTGTATTAGCAGCATCAATCTAGGTACAACGGAGACTACGTAATAACTATTCTGGGTGTGAGTAACGTTTTAGATCATGACGATTTTTGTCCTTCAACACAATTTGCAGTTAATCAGCACCGGCCTTTCATGTCTACCGTTTGCATGCCGTTAATTTCTCTATTCTCTCATTAATGCCGAATTCGGAACAGCTGGAAGCGGTATGCATTTTTGTATGCACCCTGTGTCTACAAGACTTGTGACGACGAGCCATTCGCAATACGCAGCTAGTGCTGCCGGCTTGCACTTTTTAATCGTATAGCTATACGAGAGATAGCTGGTAGCCTCAAACTACCTGAATGTAGTTGCCGGATGCCTCCCACCAAGACTCGGCCAGCGAAACTTGGGTTACCCTAATCGTAACCGCAGGTGAATCCGGCATTTTTGGGAAGTCAACTCGAAACAATTATGTAACCTCACCCATGAAGCTATAAGCAAATGCGGTTGACTGCATTAAACAGTAGAAAAAATCCTATAGGATGGACTTATTGCCGAGGAGCCGAAGATCACTCAAATCAGACTCTCCCCGTTAGACCCGACGTCGTCATTACATAGAAGCAGGTATTTATATACATCTTTTCTATCCAACAACTTACTATACTCCACCGCAGATGGACTCTATAAAATGTAAGCTGGAGTTGTCAGTAGTATACAGTACGGTCACCAATTCTCTATCCAACATATTTTAGTCGAACTAGACATCTGAGTCATAAGACTGTTACAGCAATCAATCAAAAAACGTCTGCCGGTTCCAACTGACCTCGTCACCATAAACGATTTCTGGATAGAGCTACCGTGTTAGAAAGCACTCTTAACTGAGTCAAACATAGCTCGTTGATGATGAGCAAGTAGCTCCAGAGATTCAACTGGCCACTGATGATGAAAATCAAATTCGCGCCAACACTCAAACAATCTGGCTAACTTCCTTGGCCATGCATGAAAACAAAGTTGGACAACAGCGATAGATCAAGACTTCTTCTATAGCGGCCAATTCAGTAGTTAAAATTTCAAAGTTGGGCGGTAAAATTTTAGTATCCGGGCTGATGGCGTCAAATTGATAATATCCTTTCCTCTGGAGCAAAGGTACAAAAGCCAGAGAGTAGTATTATTATTCCCAGAAACGATTGACAGTCCATTGGCAAGGATGAAAATCATTCCAGGTTGACCGAAGCATACATGAAAAGAATCTCAAGTTGAATCATCTCAATCCAGTTGGTATTATTCAGAGATCTGGGGTGATCATGAGAATCAAGAAACAATGCACATCTACAATCTGATGATACTGTAGGAACACTTATGAGAGATTGACAGTTATGTTTTAGGAGAAAAGAAGACATGTTAGAACAAATGCTTTAGATGAACCCATCTTTTTATCAGGGTGTGGAGATGCATTTCGTTTATGTAAGCCTCAGTATACATACCGTATATATCGACTCACAAATTAAATAGAGATGAAATCAAAATAATCTCCATACCCGTTTTGAAAAACACGCCGATGAGGTATTCAACTGTGGATGCCACTGTGTCGGGCTAAACCTAAAATAATGGAAGTAAGCGTACGTAGACGTGCCCGGAGTGACCGTTTTTACATTTGAAAGATCAGAAATCGACGAAAGAACGTATCAGTGCAGGAATAATTATTACAACTTTCCAGGCTTGCCGGAAGCATAGTTTCTGCAATCAAGGAACACTATAACAAAAGGATTAAGTTGCATAGGTGGGAGAGACGGGAGCCTGTGACGAAGGCCAGGAAGAAAGTTTTTGACTCATTCAATAGGCGCTATCTGCAAGTACATCCTTACACCGTGAAAAGGTATTTCTCCTAATACAATAAATTCGGCGACTTGAAATATGCGGATGTTGCCGATTCTATAGAATATGGGTGGACAGACAGGCTAGAAGACTTGGATGTTGAATGCGGTGAGGTTTCCTCTACTAAACCTGCGTTTGAAGGTGCGAAAAAGGTAGTGCATCAGCCATATCGGGGCTCGGTTTCCGGCGTAAGCGATGACGTAAGCACTATTTTTAGAGTGAGGCCAAGGCGAGCAGTCGACTTGAGATTTGAAAAGTTTGAGTACGTTAGCGATTTTTTTGAAAAATGTAGATCTCTATCCGGTGATCAACGATTATAGCAAAGAATTTGCGTGCGGTGAAATTTTCTCTACTAAACACGTTTTGAAAGACGTGAATATCTCGAATCCAGACACCATCAGCCTTACTCGAATGGGGTAAGGATATTAACTGTCAAATAGCCGATAGCGTCAACTTCCAATACAGCCAAGCCAAGGGATACCATGCGGTTTCTGGGCAGGAAAACGACTCGAACTTGTACTCTATTCAAATTTCTCCCACGATCGTCTTCACTCCGGTCAAGGCTCTAGAATTTTTCAACACATACCCTGAATAGGACACAGAAATACAATCTCTATGTAAACTTTTTCTGTGTCACGAAAAATCCATCAATGACTCATCTTTCTGGAGTCCGTATATTAATACCCCTCCATCTGCCGATGAAATAAATACACCTTTGCATTGGTGTGCCGAGTCACGTGACTCTTTAGGTGGTTCAAACTTGGGCAAGACTCTTCCTTTTGCCCTCAAAACGGTGGTTGAACAATGGAGAAATGCTCTTGTGCTTGTTCCTGAAGATAAAAGGCCGTCTTCGTATTCTCAGGACTTTTTAGAGGGAATGGCTCTTTTGGAAGATCCGTTCAAAGGGAACCTTTTCCCTACAGAAAATTGCAGCTGGACCTCTTTCCCTTTATATCTTTGGGCACATGTAGTTTTAACATCGCGCGCTTTCCCCTATAGGATTGTGGACCATGAGTATGCGAATGTTTCCATGCTGATCCCCATTATGGATCTTTTGAACCACACCCCATACGCAGGCGTTGATACTTTTCTAAATGACTCTTGCCTTGTTTTGCGCCAAAGATGTTCCATTTCTGAAGGAAGCGAAACCCCTTACAACTATGGGTCAAAGTCTAACGAAGAGCTTCTTTTGGGTTACAGCTTATCCTTCACATAAAAGTTCTATTAAATCAATATACAAACATTATATATTCCATAACGTACTTGTGTTGTATTAAAGTCAATTGACCAAAAATTCAATACCTTTCTTAAGAAGGTCATCCAAATTACATTTAGTTGTTGGTGGTGTGGTTGATTGTTAGTTTCCATATCTCAGAATGAGTTGTATCAGTTTGCTTTCCTCAATTCTTCCGCCAGACACCAATATGAGGCGAACTTTGTTCGCTGGTCAGGGTGGCATAAAGTCACAGTTTCGCAAAGCTGATAAAGTCTAAGATGTAAGGCTATATGTTTTTAACGCAGAAAGAGACTAATCAGTCTGTAGCACTTGACTGATTTCTTGCATTTTCAAATACTGAAAAAAAAAAGAATGCTCACTTTGTACTGACCTACCCTCTCACGAACCTTCAGAAGCTTCAAAAAGAGATTTCTGGAAGATATCAAGCGGATGTTCACACCCAACAAACGTATTAGAAGCAGTCTTTTGGAGGAACAGAAACGGCCGTTACTGATTGAAAATGTCAGCTTCAAGCGCACACATGCGACATATATACTTTCAAAAGCCCTATACTCCATACCAAACCATATATACCCCTTTTAGGATTTATGCTGTAAGAAACCTTTACAACTGCCACTGAATTAGACCTAAAACGACTCCCGTACACCGTTTATGACTATACGCTTCTACATCTAGCCAAGTTGTCCCCTCTGAGCACCTGCAGCCGTTTGTATGCAATGCAGTGGAAGCTTTTTCCTGCAAGAGAACTTAAAAAGATGCATGCATATGCAAAACGTGGCTAATAGTCATCTACTCAATAAAAGGCTCATTTACAATAACAAAGATCTGGAAGAAAAGAACGTGATATATTTTTTAAGAACATTCAAATCACGTGTTTATGATACAACTTACTTTCATCTCTGCTGGAGTTCCTGAACTCTGGAATCTGGTAGATTGGTGGGATTATTCATTAATTATCTATACCGGCACATCGCCTTATATAGATGCTACATATTCTATTCTGTATTCATGTTTCACTCTGTCTCCCATATTCTGCACTGCATTGGTCATCGGTAGTATCGTGACTAATTAATCACAACAATCTCGTTTAGCGCCTCGCTCTTTGTGCTGCGGGCGGAATTCTCTGAAGAAATCGGCGGAAGACATTGTGATCCAACCAAAAAGTGGCATTGGGACGTCTCATATCCTCACGGCGAACAATGTTGTCATATTGCTCATCGAATATGTCGAAAACCGACAAAGGTACATCTTCGCAGGGAGTATCGCCGTCCGACAGAAGAAGATACCTTTTGTTTTCCTGTAAATAGATTGCAAATTCTCTTGATTCACCCACAGCGTTTCTCATCAACATGCGCTCTCTTTCTTGATTACCAACACCATCGGGAAGAACAATATCGTTTCCTCCAGTCGTTCTGTGCACATAACGATACACCTCGGCATACCATTTGTTGGAATAGTGATAAAAAAGCACTCCACCTCTAATTTTACCTCTGTATCTTTCAATTGGACCCAGCAATTGACGTCTGGCATTCTCCAGCGTGCGGCTCCAGTTCACTTCCATTGTGAAAAATGGAACCTCTTCATCATCCCTCCAAAACCCCACGTCTGGTTGAAATTCCCCGCCTCCATCGGGTAGAGGAACATCACAGCTTGAATAGTCAATCGTGACAAAGTTTTCGGGGTTTTCAATTAAACCACTTCTAATGGCATCCGCTAAGCACGAGCTCACAAAACGGATTGGTGCATTATGCTGACGCGATGGCATGAAAACCATAATCCCAGGAACAACACTGAAGGGATCATTTCTCACCTTGAAGCCCTGAATGAGATCTGCGTAACAAAGCTGTTTCTCTCCATCTGTAACGAAACGATCATAGTCAGCGCTATTGAAATGACTGAGCAAACGAGCCGGGTAATCATCTTTAGACTCTTTAAGCTTGGTGATTTCTCGAGCTATTTCTTTTGTGGATTTTGAAAGGCGGCTCCACTTCTTCGCACCAATGGCTTGAATAACTGGGTTGCTTTCCTGACTTGATACTTGCATTTCCTTCTTCATAACCGTACCAGCACTTATAGTTGACCCATTTCCCGTGTACACGCGCGGCCCATCGTCGCAGCCGTCAATAGTAGTCATGATAAGCAAGGTGTCTTGATCGGTTCCTGTTAGAATTGGGACTTGAATATGGTAAAACAATGATGTCTGGATGCGACAAAAAGTATGGAAGCTCTTATGCTGAGGTATGACTGATCAGTGGACAAACTCGCTCCTTTATACCTACCAAGCCGTCTGCTGCCAATCCTCCTGTTCTATGCAAAATAGCGCATAATCTGAGTCCAGAACGTAATAGAGCTGTCTCACTGCCGATGATCCGGAAATGAGGCGTTGCCCAGCCGCATCGCAATATGCAAGTTGGCACAAATGGCAATAAGCTGAATAAATGAATATCCAGTGTCAAACGTAATAGTTAGACTAGAACATCACCCACAGGAGGTTCGTAGTTGATCAATATAGATATATAACCACAGGCGTTTATAGACCTTGGAGTGACCGGTAGTTGGATCTTAACTCCTCACATAACATCTGTTGTATGCGGTCTACTGCATATGCATGCATATTCGTGCATGATGTTGCATTTGCAGTTTAGCATAATCGTCGGGCTTATGCATGAGGGAATGACTTATGCACAGATCATTTCTCGGGGAGAACTATCTTGCTTCCTGGAAGGCCGGGCGTGTAGCCTCGTACCTTTCCCACCGACCTTTCTGAGTGACTGACTGTATTTATAATATAAAGCTGTAACTGTTAGAAAGTTCATGTATTACGTACGTTATCGCTGACAACAACTTAAAAAGTGTCCTTTTTATTGCCGTTCAATGAAGAACAGTCATATGTGTTACCAGCGCCCGTCATCACAGGAGGAAATCTAAGAACGGGTTCATAGCATACGTTCGATCGAAGGATTTCGTGACACCGGACATGTTTATGTGAGCTGACAAGGATGTGATATTTCTGATTTGTCTGCAGTGCATCCTGACTTATTGGGTCTGCAGTCTACAGAACACATCAGATCGATTTAGGATGAGATCGGTCGCACACAAGAGGATCGCCTCTAAAGAGAAGAACGACGTGTTACAGCATCTTAAAACTCGTGCCGAATTTTTGTAATCTGTAAGGATATGCACGTGACATGAGTACGTGACCGCACATTTCTGTAAAGGTCATCATCACCTTGAAAGAGATGCTACGCAACGCGGTGGGCTATTACTATATAAAGAAGCTGTGTAAGCCAATCTATAGACAAACTTACACCTTTCAGTAGCGTACACTCAAACTTATCCCCTTCCATACTTTTCGTCGCATCCAGACATCATTCTCTACCCAATTCTAACAGCAACCGATCAAGACACCTTGCTTATAACGACTTCGATTGAGGGCTTTGGGAACTGGGTCAACTATAAGTGCTGGTACGGTTATAAAGAAGGAGATGCAAGTCTCAAGTCCGGAAAGCAACCCAGTTATCGAAGCCATTGGTGCGAAGAAGTGGAGCCGCCTTTCAAAATCCACAAAAGAAATAGCTCGGGAAATCACCAAGCTTAAAGAGTCTAAAGATGATTGCCTGGGTCGTACGCTTACTCATTTCAATAGCGCTGACTATGATCGTTTCGTCAGAGATGGAGAGAAACAGCTTTGTTACACAGATCTCATTCAGGGCTTCAAGGTGAGAAATGATCCCTTCAGTACTGTTCCTGGGATTATGGTTTTCAGGTCGTCGCCTCAGCAGAATGCACCAATCCGTTTTGTGGACGAGTGTTTTTATATTGCCGTTGAAGACGGTTTAATTAGTCGCCCCGGAAAGTTTGTCACGATTGACTATTCAAGCTGTGATGTTCCTCTACCCGATGGAGGCGGGGAATTTCAGCCAGACGTGGGGTTTTGGAGGGACGATGAAGAGGTTCCATTTTTCACAATGGAAGTAAACTGGAAGCGTTGCTCGCTGGAGAATGCCAGACGTCAATTGCTAGGTCCAATGGAAAGATACAGAGGTAAATTAAGAGGTGGAGTGCTCTTTTATCACTATTCCAACAAATGGTACGCCGAGGTGTATCGTTATGTGCACAGAACGACCGGAGGAAACAATATTGTTCTTCCCGATGGGGTTGGTAATCAAGAAAGAGAGCGCATGTTGATGAGAAACGCTTTGGGTGAATCAAGAGAATTTGCAATCTATTTACAGGAGAACAAAAGGTATCTTCTTCTGTCGGACGGCGATACTCCCTGTGAAGATGTACCTTTGTCGGTTTTCGACATATTCGATGAACAATATGAAAACATTGTTCGCCATGAGGATATGAGACGTCCCAATGCCACTTTTTGGTTGGATCACAATGTCTTCCGCGAAATTTTTCAGAGAATTCCGCCCGCAGCCCGAAGAGCGAGGTGCTAAACGAGATGAAAGTGAGTTGTGTCAGAACACGCGTGTTCATTATGATTTTAGTGTTCTTAAAAAATATATCACGTTCTTTTTTTGAAAGCCGCGTTCTGTTCTAAAGCGTGAGTGTTCTTTTTCCAAGGGTGGTGTTCTAGAACACTTCGAACACTTCACTTTATAGCTTTAATATATAATTCTACAACTTTTGTACAAAAATGAAATAATTCTTCAAAGCTGTAAACATAAGATCAGGGATTTAGCAAGGAAAATACACAGAAACTAACAGAGGAAGCTTGGTTGAGGATAGAAGCTTGTTGAAAACATATTCTGGTGTTAACAGAGAGAACCTGGGAGATCTTGATATGTTATTGAACCTATCAATTAACTACAAAAGCCATCCGAATGGTGGAACTCTAACAAAGAGAAGTTCCTCAGCCTCTAAACTTTAGATTCAAGGCTTCTGGCTATTCCCTGCGCCAGTGTATCCGTTTGAAAGGTTGTTTTCTGTTTCAAAACACTCCATCAGTGATAGTCGAAGCAAGTTGAAGGACCAATCTCTTAAAGAAGTATTAATTGTCAAAAAAAATCTCAGAGCGAGGGCCAAACTCCAGCTTTTTTCGATGATAAAGGCGAGTTACGTAATCAGTGAACATAAAATATACTACCGTGAAAATAAAAGAAAATATTGTTGTTCAAGAAAACCGGCTCGAAGACGTTCTGATCTGTTCTGTTCGCTTCAGATTTTGGTATTCTGTGTTCTTTTTTTGAAGTCCCTGTTCTGTTCTTGAAGAACGTGTTCTTTTTTCGACCCCCCTGTTCTAGAACGCGTTCTGACGCACCTTACTTTTTGGGCATTTCCAATTATGTATTATGGATATAAAATCGTGTCCAACATCCCTACTAAATATGGGATTTTAGCTTCATGCTTCTCACTCGCATAAACCATATTCGACGCAGCCAATCTCCTCTTCATTAAGTTTCATGCAAGCAATTTAACTCTAAACATGTTGCTTCAAATGGATTAACCAATTGGGTGATGAACCAACTGTATTGGATAGAGATTGACGCAAGCATAAAGCTTGGTCAAACTATAATTAGGGGCTAAGTGCGGGGAGACTCGTAAACAAATAACTTTATGCAATCCCCTATTGAGGCGGCCCATTTGAGGAACCCTATTATTTCTCCTCGCAATAACATCTGCAATGCAGCGGAGCACTTCTTATTTGGACTTACACCTTAGGGTCAGTGGGTGCTCAGCCTGACTCTAGAAAATGGGAACACGCATATACGCACTTCCCTCCCCACTGCTATTAACACGGAGCACGTATAATTTCACTATGTAAACGCTTTATATAGTTGATAGTAATTTCAACTAGTCATGTAATCCTGACAATAGTCCTGAGGTCACCTCTTCCACGTGATGTTTGCGCTATAAAAAGAAATTGACAATTGCAGTAGAAGGCAATTATTTTTGCAAATAAGGGACAGAGTCCCACAATGTCTGGGTGTGACGCAAAATGACATAAAGTTTCGCGAATAACTTTTGATAAAATCATTCGATTTTTCACCAACGATGGCACCAAAAAGACCTTTAGGACTCGGAAAGTCGCAAAAGAAGAAACAGCGTGTGGCTGAGGATACTCCAGAACCACAAGAGCTCACGGTAGAGCTCGACAGAAGTGTTGATCCAGATGACGAGGTTTCTCAATTAAAGGGACTCTGGTCCACGTTCACCAATTCTGACAAGTCTAACGAACTTGTTGTTAATGGCGTAATTCACGAATGCGACCGTCTTCTCCGTAACTCTGAAAAGGACCTCCCGGTAGAGTTTTACTCGATTTATGCATTGGCACTAGCAGAAATACCTGTCTTTCACTCTGATGAGTCGAAAACCGTAAAAGAGTTCTTCGATGCTAGTTTAGAACGGGTAGACACAGGGCTAGAAAAGTATCCTGACTCTTTTGATTTACTTTTCGCCAAGTCCAAAATTATACTGAGTAGAATACCCTTGCAGTACATTTCCCAGATGAGTTTAGAGTCGGCAAAAAAAGAATTTCCTGATATGGATGCCCTTCTAGACGAAGGTTTGGACTGTTTTGCCAAGGCAGAAGAAGCTCTTATCAGAGAAGAAAAATACGAGCTATTTAATAAGGAAAATGTGGATACACTCAACCTTTTGGATGACCTTTTGGACATTATTGATAATTTCGGGCAGGAAAATATTGATGAAGGGCTAGATAGTGATAACGAGGATGAAGATTTGCCTGAAGTGGAACTTGAAGAATCTCACCCTCTTTACTCTATCAGAGAGTCCGACAAGTACAATGGGTTCTGGAGATCTCATACACTCACCATCCAAGAAAATGTTCTCAAACACGGTAAGGATGAGAAATTGACAAGAGAGCTGTGCACAAAATTGGGTCAGTCTTATTTGATGGAAGCAGAGGGTCCTGCAAATGTGTATACTGCTTTAGTCTACGGCGAGCAAAACGATCAAGACGAGCTTGATGGACTTTCTTCTAAAGATGCTCAAAGGATTGCCAAGGGACTAGTTGTTAAGGCGATTGAGTATTTGACTCAGGCAGAAGATCCTGAAGAGCCTCAAAGTTGGGTAGATGTGGCAGAGGCTCAGATCACTTTGGGGAATCTGTGCGACGAAAAAGAGCAGGAGTTACAGTATTCTGCAGCTGAGGAGAGATTGAAAAAGGCAAACAATGCCACCCACGGTAAGTATCAGGATATTTTGGATAATTTGGTTGAAAAGTAGATGTGTAATAGGTGGAGTTGATTGAGGGTTTGAGGTGAGTTGTTTGTCGTAGAGAGGGTATTTGATAGTTTTTTGTTCGGTCACCAAGATCAAACGGATAGCATGTGGAGACTGAGTCACGACGATATGATGTAATTAATGATCAGATAAGAGTTGATCTTTTGTTCTATTCCCTTTGATGGCCCAAGCTCCCAGTTCCTCGAATAGGTGACCTTCAACATGTATAACTATTTCTCAATTATATATATCAGTAAGCAGTCATGGCAAGGATGTAGGATATTACAGCTTTTACGTAGTGACAACATACGTATCTAATGTAATTACTGGGACACTTGTTTATTAATTTCGTACAGTTCGAGCATCCGCTGATCTCTGAGATTTAAGACCATTTCAGAAATGCTTCGCTGTAATCAAGAATGCAAATGATCGCGCTGCTGTAAGCTATGATATTTAAGGTTCCTAAGGCCACCTCGGGAAAGGGGACGCACAGAGAGCTCTGGCCTCCCGCATGAGCTCGCCAATACCGAACTCCATCTACCATGAAGTATTTGATGTGTACAATGAGGAGTCTAATTTAAAAGACGGAGCAATATGCTTTCTGCACTCCCCACTATCAATAGAGGCTGGTTCAGTCATTCAGATTGGCTCTTTCTTTGGGCCTTTGAATCTCAATCAAGAGAAGAACTGACGGCTACAATATGGTATTGTAAGTGAGAACCTCAACTTCCAGTAATACAATGAAGGGAGTTTGGGCATAAATGAATTTGAAAAAAATATCAAAAAACCCTCAAGCAAAGAGCCTTAGAGAGTATCCTCTCCCAATTATATTAGGTGATTAAGAAAAAGGTCGTGTAAAGCTCGATGGACCAAGCGTCACAAAAGGAAGTAACTCACAGATCGAATATATACGTCAAGGCAACATAAGTAGATATATGAGTTTTTAAAAAGTAGAGCACGCCCAATTTCTTCATCGATTTATATGTGCATTGTTATTTGAGAGCTCAGCAGTGCAAATTGTAAACCGTTCCACTCAACAAGGATTTCCTTATAAACATGAAAAAAAATAAAGGTCACCAGTCTGACCACCGCTTCATCTCTTTGCTCTTGATTGGAGGACGCTCCATCAAGTTCCGGAAATGATCGACTAAGCATAAAAAAAAAAAAAAAAAGAGGCGTCACGAAACAACCACCAAATCAAATCAGTCAAAATAATCACTCATGGAGGTCTACTTGAATGATTTTTTGGATGATTCGTCCATTCCAAAAAGAAAACCCATACACCTCCTAACCCTAGCTTTTTTTTTATTCTTTACATTTGCCAGCTCAAGGAAGCTGGCATTTCACCCCTGGTGGTATCGGCAACACTCCTGAGTATGAAAAGCTTTGGAACTAACCCGGTGCTGCCTGGGAAAATCTGGTACTCAAAATAAGGAAGGGTATGCTGAAATTTTTCTGGGCACGATTTATATAAATCTTGGATGGGATGGTAAGGAAACATACAGTGATCAGTACTTGGCAAAACGAGATTCAGTAATTGAGACAGAGGCAATTATCGCAGTCATGATATATCGGTGGGGTTTGAGCCAGTAGGAGGCTCATAACTTCTGTCCCTGGCATACCGCATCTCTCATCAAGGCTTGTCAAAAATTGCTCAGCTAAAATAGTTGAAAATATTTTACTATTCCTGATACAGCTATTTTGAGAACCCTTCTATAATTAATTCGGACGCTGCACAGAAGTCTTTATGTGACGCCTTGGTGCAATCTATTACTTCCACTGCTAAGGCACGCTTATGCACTAAATCGCTTAACTATGAGAGAAGGTCAGCAAAGGCCCAGATGACGGTTGCTCTGTAATCTATCAAGGCTTGCGTCTGTACAACAACATTGAGAAACCTCCAGTCTTACTCGCAACCTATGACGTTTGACACCGGATATTTTGCTTTATAACTATCAAGATGCCTCCCATTAGTATCTAGGCTGACATAAAAGGTCATCGAAAGAGATCTATGTTCTCCTCTCAAAAAGACATGCACAATCGGGTGATTATAGGCGATCTGCATAAAACAAGTTGGTGTAACCTGTCCATTGAGTATACAAGAGACTCGTACACGCATCGGGTTAAGGAGCTAACGGTTGAATAAAGTGACCAATTCTTAAAGATAACTCATCTCAATAGGTAACATACTTTCAATTACATCTTGACAGTACACCCACAGACGGTTTCCATCATACTCCCTGAGAGGAATTGGAACCCCGTTTTCGATCTGCAGCCAGATCAAGAGGACACATTCTCTTCTCATTGAAGCCTGCGAAAAGCGATACAAATAAGTATAATGCGACGGCATCCAGATAGACAATTCCGCTTGTCAACAAAGAATAGAGCAAATGCAATTCTAGCCTCACACGCACCATCTAATTATAGAGACACGGATTGGAGGTTGTGATTTAGTGTGAGAAGAGAACTAGTCCCATAACAAAATCACCTCCCGAGTGGGGTTTTCGCGAGGAGAGACGAGGTGCTTTTTCATTGCCTGAGACATCAAGCACTCTCTGTGCTTCCAAAGAGACAAACTTATCATCGTGGTGGTTAGTCAGATATTCTATTCCAGGAGATTGATTTCGAAAGATTAAAAGTGAATTTCGGAAAATGTGCCAAAATAGCATAAAACGTTATTATCAACCATACCGTCTTAATATCTAGTATAAGTCCATAGAGATAGCTGTTAGGATTTGCTCAGATCATGAAAAGTTTCTAGAATCTACGTACGCGGGTCCAGCAAATCTCCAAGGCATACATAGCTTTAGTGAGGCGAGACCCTCTGATTTTCAAAGGCGGGTAGTTCTTACAGCATTTCAAAAAAGAATTGAGAGGCATGTCAACCGTGTTTACGGGTGGAAGGAATTCGAGAATAACTCAAAGCAAAGAGACTTTACTTGCAAAATGCATAGTGGTCACCAGATCCATTCTGTAAAGATCGTTTCCCACTATCCTGTCAACAGTCTCCTTGAGACGTCCCACGCAGTCTTTAGCAGCTTTGGGGAGAGGCTCTTTCGCCTATAACAATTGAGGTGGCCAATCGAGTAGATTGAACCAGTTTCTGCAGCTCCTGCGGTTTTTTGCACCAAGTCAAATCATGCCATACGGCCGAGAACTATAACAGGAGGAATTGAGACTCCATGGGCAAGAACACGGAGAAGCACTCTCATTTTTCAGTCATTATTTCTATTTCAGTTGTATGATCGATACATTTGGGCGGCGACCGACTGCAGAATCTTTCGGTGATTACCTTGAGACGTCCTAGGGAACGGGAAAAAAAATTCGAGTGCAAATACCTGCAAATACCACCATTCGAAGCTAATCTGACTATTTATGCTTTTTCTCTCCTCCTCGCTTCGGCGCAACAAAACAGCCTCACCGGGAGTCGAACCGAATAATGTCCAAATCACTAAAAGCCACGAGCGACGATATATGGAAGAACAAGGTGGAAAAAATAGCAAGTACTCAACTTTGCCTTCTCTAACAAAAAGAACTCTGAGCTCTTCACCCTAACTTACGGATCTTTGGTGGCGCAATTGTGTCGGGATCTAGATAACGAGTATGCAGAAGTGAATAAGCAACTGGAGCAAATGGGATATAATATGGGTGTGCGGCTCATTGAAGAGTTTCTTGCCACCTCAGGAATGGGACGGTGCCACTCTTTTACGGAGACAGCCGATGTGATTTCCAAAGTTGGGTTTAAGATGTTTTTAAATATAACTCCTCTTGTTACCAATTGGTCCAATGATTCTAAAGCGTGTAGTTTGGTGCTTGAAGAGAATCCATTGGCTGATTTCGTAGAGTTACCGGACGATGGAAAGGCTGTTAAAGAATTGTGGTACTCCAATGTATTGGTTGGAGTTTTAAGGGGAGCTTTAGAAATGATTCAACTTGACGTTGAAGTTGCCTTTATAAGCGATGTTTTGCGCGGGGATAGCAGCACGGAAATGAGGCTGAAGCTTTTGAGAGTGCTCAAAGATGAGATTCCCGCCGGCGAGGATTGATGGTTTAGAAAGGATACTAGGAGAGCATATAATGCAGTTTTGTTGAAGGGGTACGCCCTTTGCGAAAGTAGACTCTTGAGATATAATCTTTAAGGAGGTTCCCCTTGCTGTGAGTAGGCTCTTATGCTATGCTAGTACTCTACACGTGATATGGAGCACTCGCAGAAAGGACATTTTTTTTAATCACAATTTATTTGTTAAGGTAAACTATACATCCTTAGCTGCATAGGATCGTGAGATACTCCCGGAGGAGCAGATATTTTATCAATGATTAAACACTCTTTTACCCATTTGGAACTACATTAAATAGATCATTTAGGTGATATATGTTTTCTTATGCGGAGAAGAAAAGATATGATCTTGTCTTGCAGAGGGCGGCCACAGATCGTCATTCTCGTCAGACGATTTATTGAAGGATGATTTGTCAGCTATAACGTACATAATACATGAACTTACTAACAGTTATAATGTTATAAATACAGTCAGTCACTCATCAAGGTCGGTGGTGAAAATCCAAGGCTACACGCCCAGCCTTCCAGGAAGCAAGAAAATTCTCCCCGAGAAATGATCTGAGCTTAATAAGTCATTCTCTGATGCATAAGCCCAACGATTATGCTCAACTGCAAATTTAAGATAATGCACGAATATGCATGCACATGCAGTAGACCGCATACAGGAGATGTTACGTGAGGAGTTAAGATCCAACTACCGGTGACTCCAAGGTCAATAAACGCCTGTGAGTATATATCTATATATCTATATATTGGTCAACCGCAAACCTCCGGTGGGTGATGTTCTAGTTGAACTATTACGTTTGACTCTAGATATTCATTTATTCAGCTTATTGCCATTTATGCCAACTTGCATATTGCGAGGCGGCTAGGCAACGCCTCATTTTCGAATGATCGGCGGTGAGACAGCTCTGCTACGTTCTGGACTCAGATTATGCGCTATTTTGCATAGAACAGGAGGATTGGCAGCGCACGGGTAGGTATAAAGGAGAGAGTTTGTCCACTGATCAGGAGAGGGAATAAACTAGTACTCAGCAAATACTTACAGAAATTCGACAAGGGTTGAATCAAGCTACACACAATCAGTGATTCATATCAACTCACATCGGTCATATCACAGAATAAGAGACCTTATTCGTTGTTCATCAATTACCAGTTTAAGACTAAAAATTTGACAGTTTTGAGCAAATTTGCTCAAGCTTTGTTAGGAGGTATTACATTATATACCTTGAAATTATTTACACCCACGCCTAATTAAAGAGCGTATCAAAATGGCAAGGCGGATTGCTGCCCAAGATCGTAGCCATGTGGAGAATTTATCCTCCAACAGTCAAGGTAATTATTGGACTGAAAGCTCTCATTCAATTCTGCTCCACTATAAACATCTCTGTTGTATCTAGGTATATTATAAATAGAGAGCGCTCCCAGCTTGAAGCAGATGAAAGAATTTTCAGACGTAAGGACAGGAGGAGGATATCAGAGAATGGAAATCCCCTCATAGACATAGTCACTTTGATTGGACCGCTGAAAATCACCCCATTATACTTGGGCTAAGGTGTTGCAACCACATTCAAAAGATTGGAGTATCTTTTGGTGGATTTGTCAGTGGTACGCCAGGATTGCTGAAGGTCAATCACCTTTTTCTCTTGGAATCATACCACAGAAACTATCATCAAACCTTGATCGGAACCAATTTCATCTTCCAAAAGCCTTTCGCGGGTAATAAGAAATGTGCGCCGTAGTTCGCTCTCACATGTGACCAAAGATAGTCCAGTGGTTCAGGTCTTCTGGAATTATTTTTCCAGGCACGAGCCCACACAGAAGCTCAGTTTGAAACTAATGTGAGAGGTATCTATTGATATATATTAGACCTTCTCTATGCAATATGATATAATCACACGTAGTGAGAAGTTTTCCACTATTTAAGTGTGTGATATCCTGTGTAGACCTTACCGAATAATAAACTATGACTTACTTAACATCAGGGCTTGAGTCCTTAAGACTGTCCCCATATACGTCAAAAATATCTTAACGAATGGCCCATGGAAATAACCGAAAGATACAGACACTTCTAAGCTATGCTTCCTTTATCAACCCACTTTGCTAGAACCAAACGAAGATATGGGGATGTGATTGCTAAGTCACTCTCTGATCGTATTTGAGCCGATTGGGGTACACAAGAGACCAAACATATGATTAGTATTGCTTGAAAAGGTTTTTGAGAGAAGCCGATTAAATAACTGAGCTGATACGAGAAGGGCACAGACAATACAAACCGAGCTTCTTAATGCTTATTCGAGTTTGAAGGAAACTAAGCGGCAATTATTCTGGCTGATATTAACAGATGTGTAAATATCGAATTTTTATCGGCTGAAGTGTATCCATTAAGGATTGTTTGAGTGATTTATGTGATTTGTAATGGAACGTTTTTGTGAAAGGGTAATGTCAGCATCAGTACCGTAATGCTCCAGATTGTTGGTGTCCATATTAAGTTTAGTTATTGTGAGAAAACGTGAATTGGCTATATCTCTGTTTCTATCTATCCTTTCGCCGTGCGAAACACTAATCTTATACGTCTACCGTCAGCATGCAGCCATTTCTCCCTTATACCCTTAACGCCGAAGTCAAAACCATTGAGGAACCAATCAGGTCGTTCGCATACGCCTCGGAATCCCGGAATCAATTTCGGGTCCGATTCTGGCGACATGATTCATGCAAATTACGTAGCTAATGCTGCACTAATGCGTTGACCAATAGCTTGCAGCTATCCGAATCTAATATCGGATGCCTCCGACCAAAAACTCACCAAGGGAGATTCGGGTTACCCTTCTCGTAACCGCAGGCCAATCCGGCCTTCCTGGGGAAGTATACTCAATACTATTATGTAACTCCACACATATGTTGTTAGCATATGCGGTCAATCGCATAGAGCGATAGAGCGATCATCTTGTATGGACTTATGCTAAGAGAGCCGACTGATCTCGAATCAAACTCTCTCCGTAGGACTGTTTACCACTACATGGAAGCAGGTATTAGTATACCTCTTCTCATCCAGTACGCTATTGTACTGGACCATAAATGGGCTTTACGCCGTACGTGCTATAAAACTGTTAGTAACATATACTTCACTTACGTTCTGTATCCAACAGGTAAAATTCTGGTGGTCAAGTGATGAATTTTTTTGAAAGGGCAAAGAAGAGAGGTTGTCTCTTTTGAGTGGTAACTCAATATGTAGACGAAACCAAATTATATAATGCGTTTGGAGGTATTGATCTGTTGGAAAAAAGGGGTGTCACTGATCGTATTGAAGGAAGAGTAGATACACCCTGAATTTTTTCTTCTTCAAACCCCTATTCTGAATCCGATCAGACCCGTCGTGACAGCTCATAAATCACAACCCACTCAACAGATTCATTGCCTCTAGCGGATTAAACTGAAACAAAAAGGTGACAACTTCCCCCTCGTGTCTCAGTAACGGGGCCGTCGACAAGAATAAAAGAAATCACTCATTTGACATTCAAATGTAGGTAGATAGTTAGACACAGCTAAATAAAAAAAAGCAAGGTGCATAATAGGTGCATGATCCGTGCAGCTACTTGCATAGTTATCTTTTTTTCAATTCTCTTGGATGCGTGTGTCTAAAAAACTGGATATAGGATCCTGATCGAGACAGCCTTGGTCGTGATGATATTCAGGAAGACGGTTGCCAAAGCACTGTTGTCTTATTAGTATCATATCATTTTACTCAAGCTTTTATCTAAATCCTTACGGGGAACAAAAGGACTGCATCGTCTATAGGGGGACTCTTTTTTTCAATTTTCATCACCTGATGGTGACTGGGCGCCACTTTCTGCGGCTCAAGTTGCAGTCTATGATTCTCAGCGGGGCGCAAATTGTCCCGGTGAAAGTCTCTGCTTGGTTTAAAGTGCTGATGTAAAGGGAAAACGCGATCTGAATGTCTTGTTTTCGACTCACACGACTGAAGTCAAAGGATGGAGGGCCACATGCTCAGACCAACATCAGAGTGCACCTGATCCTGAAGTCGCTCTTGATGGCAAAGATAACAAGAGAAGGGGCCATAAGGCACTCTCCGCACATCGCTTCTAGACCAAAGCTACGATCGATTTTAAAGGAAGCTCGACGTGTAATCCAAGAGTAGGCTCTAAGGTCTCAAAAACATCTCAATAGAATACAATGATACACAACGTCTTAGACACAAGATCACTCTTTTAACCGTCTATTTTTTTCCACCACCCTATTCCTAATCTTCTCGCTCAGCCCGTCCACGCCAGAAGCAAAACTCTCCTCGGACTCGTCATTTTCGTCGTCTGACAGAGTATCGGAAAACACGGCAGCGGTTGACAAACTCTTGTGAGTCACATTCACTTTCTGCTTAAAATCCGGATACACCGTAGGGCCTAGACTGTTGCACAGATCGGTCACTTTTGTAGATAGCGCTTCCCGCTCAGCTTTCAACTTTTCCAGTTGTCTAGACGAGCCTAGGGAAATGACTAGAGGAGGAATCGAACGGAACACGTCGAGCCCGATTTCTCCCATTCTAAAAGCGGCATAAGTAGTACCGACAAGTATAGAGTAGCAAGACAGAAACACGCTCGCCATAATTCGAGGGGAATCGACATTATAGTACCGAAACGCCAGCCACGTTCCCAGCGCTGAATAAAATGTATACAGTAAAGGAGCCACGGCTAAAGCCACTAGGAGTTTCCAAGTGGAAATGACGTCTCTTGCGCTGAGTTTAACCACAGACCCGGCTAAAGCTTCCTTAGCCTTTATTCTCGAAATGACTTTTGTGGCGGTGAAAACAGGAGCAAAAAGAATGGTTCCTGGAAGACTGAAAATTGATAAAACAACAACTTGAACCACCCTCGCAACGACAAGGGCCCCAGCTTTAGTTTTATTAAAGGATGCGTGCTCCACTTGGTGATCTCTCAATCCCAATTGTCTCAGTTTCCTGTTGTACTTCATCACCGCCTGCGTAGTGGTTTTGATTCTTTCGTCGCCTTTATACTGCGTGTATCCCTTGATGAGTCTCCTGTTCATGTCCACAACCGCTGGCAGAGGAACGGGTTTCTTTGGGTACTTGTAAAGACGACGGGCTGCTTGAATCATCATCAGAGTATCATAGTCAGGACACGAAACTGTGACTGTGGCCATGGCATCCGATATAGTATTTAAAAGCAAGGAAACCGCATCTCTGGGATTCTCCTTATACTGAGCACCTTCTTTCCCGGTTACTACTATAGGCGTACCAAACTCCAGAACCGCTCTAGAACGAAACTTGTGAGCATGGAAGTAGTTTAAACCACACGGAATGACTTTTACCGCGGTTTCAAGGTTTTCCGCTACAGCTCCTAATGCCATTATGGCGACCCCAGGCTTTAAGGGCAAAAGCTGGGGCCTGTCGTGAGACCCACCTTCCGGAAAGATCCCGATAGCTTCGTTCTGATGGAGTTTGGCAAATACATTTTTGAATAAAATGTCGTTATCAACTTTTGGGGCTGTTTTAAAACAACAACCATTTTCGTCGGGCAAGTTTTTAAAAGGCCTAGAAACATGGAGTTCCGTGTCGGATACGATTTTTTCAATTTTGGCGTTTCCAATTGGGTGAGGGAGTCCAATTAAACCCTTCTCCATGCAGCATTTCGAAAAGTGGGTCTTTTCACCTTTTACAATAGTTGGGTTGATCGAGTCTATATATACTTTGCCGGTCTGTGGTGTCATATCGTCCTGTGCTCGATCTACAGGAATGGAGCCTACCAATTTCGCCATAAACCCTATAAAGCGGAGTTTGTAAGATTTGGCAGCAATCAGTAAACGAACCCTCCGTTTCAGTTGCCTTATTTTTATCATCACCAGGAGAGCATCCACAAACTGATTGGCGTGAGGAGCAACAACAAATATCACCGGCCCGTCCTGCGGAACGTTGAAAGACCCCCTTGTTTTGATCTCGCGGAAGAATATGTCAAAAAGGATGGAAAAGAACCGTACCACGAGGTCATAGATCAAGCGGCTCATCGCGTGGTGCATGGATGGGCAGGCACACCCACATCTATTGGCGAAGTAACTTATTTGAGTGATGAATGGGGAGTTACTCTCCATAAAGAGATTATTTTTCATCTTTGGCTGATTCTTACCCGTCAAATACTCAAAAAATGCCTTCACTCACATAATATGGGAGGTTTTGATGGGGAATGTGCTCAATTAATTTCCACCTTAATTTACGCCAGTTTTCTGGATGTGGTTGAAGTACCTTGGCCCATTGAGGTATAATGGGGTGATTGCCAGCAGTCATATAGTAGTGACTGTGTCTGTGGTGAAAAGTACTTTCCTTGATCTCTTGTTCTCCTGTCCTTACATCTTCTCCTGTCCTGCTTTGTATGATAAGTGGCGATCTACCCTTTCAAGGAGCTTCAAAAAATTAAGAAAAACGATTGTTAACTAACGAAATAGCGGTCTTATGAAGACCTCAGAACAAAGTAATTGAATAAGCGACTTAACTCACGTCATCGTTAACAGCCTCTGAATGTAGCCACCTTTCACGCACTGAAGCTCTAGAGAACGGAAAAGAGTATAAAACGTTGGCAAAAAGTCCTGATGAGAGCGTGGGATTGGGGTTTTTCCCGTTGAGCCTATTTCGAATAAAAAAAGCGACAGCTCTGTCAGACAGAAGAAAGAGCTAACAAAGTCCATTGTAAACCGCCCACGTTAAGTTGACTACATGATAAACCCTTCTGAAAGCAAAAGTGAACCCTTGGATCTCGAGTACGGTAAAATTTTGTCTACTAAACTCGTTCCAAAAGACATGCAACTGCATATCCTCATACCATTCATTTCCTTGAATTTGGACAATAATTTCGGAGGCCGTTATCGTGAGTGGCAGATGACGTAATCATGATTTTGTTGATAGTTCGGGGATCTGGGAGCCTCGGTCGGGACATCAATACCAGGTTGAGCAACTCGGGCAGGTTGGTTCATTCTCAGTCTTGATTGTTCTCTTAGAATATCCAGTAATCGATATTAATAAGGCTCTTCACTTCTGTTTGACAATGTAAGGTTTTTATTCTACCTAAAGCTGCTACATAGTTGAGGTTTGTGGCCTCTTTTATATACCGATTGATGTGGGGAAACACAAGTGATGTGACATATCATGAGTGACTTATCCGCACGCCCGATGACCCTCCCCGCAAGTCATACATGCTAGAAAAGGCATGACCAACATTTCTTTTTCCAAAGTTGCATCACATTGTTTTCCCGGATTATGGCTGATAATCCGACAGATTTTAGGAGACCAAGGCGAGCGTTCGGCAAGAAAAACAGCTTTTCAGCGATTGAAATTCTAAGATCCAGTTAAGGCGATCAGTGACTACGGTTCAGAAGTTACTGGCGATGAAATTTTCTATACTAAACACCGGAAAAACGTGGTTATTGCACATCCTGACACCATCGTCCTTAAGTATGGCGCCTTATGGCGCCTTATGGCGCCTTATTCAGGTTCCGCAGGATCCAGGGCGAGCAGTCGCCAGAAAAGTTTATGCTTGCTGGAGATAATATTCAGTTTTTGGTAGATACATCCAACAATCTCTCGCCTGAGTATTTGTGGGAATCCCTCACGGCGATGAATAAACTATACAAACAGTCGCAGGATCTGCTTCAGGCAACACTTAAGGCTCTACCGATGACCCAAGAGCACAGGAAAAGTAGATTATTGCAGCAGATAGGTGCGTTGATGATAGCTTGAGCTGATATCGACTTGTAGAGATGGTCTGTTATGTTCTTTGTTGAGCCCTCTGTCAATAATCGGTCAGTTTTGTCTTTTGATTGTCGGAATCTGCTTAAAAGTGCAATGACAGTCACAAATCAAAGCGCTGGATTGAGAGAGACTATTATTGGCAAGTTGATGCGGCTGAGGAGACGAAATGAGGCAATGGTGAGGCTGAATACTCTCGAATAGAAGAATCAAGACGAGATTCTGCTGGCTGTGGGTGAGAGTGCAAGGGATATTATTGTGGAGGTATACTTTGGGGGTAAGAGAGATAACCTGCGAGATCTTAAAGTTTTTGAACCCACCTGTTGATAATGTGTCGATAGTGCGGAGTTCTAGGAGCTTCGGTCGTAGCATCATGCCAGGTTGACAGTCGACTTGGAATTTAAATTTTTGAATACGATTTTTTGGAAAATGTAGATCTTGGTCCGGTGATTAACGATTATAGAAGAGAATTTGCGTGCGGTGAAAATTTCTCTACTAAACACGTTCTGAAAGACGTCGATATCGGACATTCGGACACATTCGGGAAGAGAACCCTGTTATTTTTTTCATTATCATCCAATGAATCATTATGTTAAAAATATCATCACTATACTCATCTGCTTTTATTGTCTCGGGACAACTTGTTTCAACCAAACGCCATTGCGCCTGCAAATTTCAAATAAGAAATGCAACAGCTTGGCCGTTGTATTAATAAATCCTTTGATCTGCATACTATAAGAATAGCATTGGGAAGCATTTCATCTTTCGATTTCCCCCAATAATGGTCATACTGCCATGAAAGGCCACTAGATCGAGTCGAAATATCCACGGCATGGAATAAAGTATCATGTTCGGCATAAGATCGTCTTCTAAACGAAATAAGCTAACTAGCTCTCAGCCTCGATTCGGGCAGATTTCCACTAAAGCAAAATAAACACCTCATAATTGAGATCGATTGTTTTCTTATTTGCAAACATCCATCTGCTCTCTTCACCTTTGAAATGACACAAGTTCAAATCATAATGAATTGAACGATATACGCCACCTTTCAGCTCAAATACAGAGTCATTCATGGCCTTTGGGATGTGCTACTTATCATTTGTTTCATTCGAGTTTGATATTTGGTGAACTGAAGAGGCAGAAAACTTCACTAGCTTCAACTCCAAGAAAGCCATCACCGAGAATACCTGTGCTCTGCTAGAGCTTTGTCTCGTTGAATGGCTGCATTGTATTCCCAGGAATGGAACCGTCACCACATTCCTATATACGGCATCATCCAGCTGGTGTAGTGTAGCATCTATTAAGCGGCTCTTCAGCCAGATTTCTCTAACAAAAAGCAGATTTCAGTTATTGAGATGCGGCAGAGAAATGATGCTTTTTTTCTAAGATGAACTTCGGGACGTTTTTGACTTTTCCGAGAATCTCTCTTATAGATTCAAATAAAAAAACCTTTTGCAAGCTTCTTCACTGAAAGGAGTCCACTGGTTCTCCTTGTGTGCATACGTGTCTAACAAATATGCAAAAGTTGTAGCACTAGTTAGCATTTGAATTCAACACCTCAGAATTGAGCCGAACCCAATGGATTGACGGGTAAATCAACGGGTAAATCAAATATACCCCTATGAGACTTGATCGTGAAGCCATATGATGACAAAGCCGGCAATGTTTTCTACTCTTCCACATTCAAAAACGGTTCTCATTCTCCTCATTACGTTTGCATATAAAGTTTGGTATGGGCGGATGAGATAACGTCCAGACATGCAAACAGCCCTCAAAAGGTGGAGGACTTTACTAGAATACCCCGAACATCACGTCATTATCACATTTCGGCCAGATGATGCATTTGTTTTGAAGACAGACAACTTTTTTGCATCTCAGTACTTCGCCTCTCGGCGAAGCTCTAGGCTTAGGCTGAGGGTGGCTGGTTTGCATATTACTGCGCCTCCTCGTCATTGAATCTTTTTTAGCTTAAGAAATGGAATAAGCCACCTGCTACGCCTCCGTATATTGGCCTCTATATGGGCCCCTTTTTAAATTTCTCGCGCGTTCTAGCCCACTTAATGCGCCCTTCTGCTACAGTTTCATCTTTGTATCATATGCGCGCCGACGCGCTCCCCCTTGCATATTTATGCAAGGCTATGCACGAATTTCGTCAACAAGGGATGATCTGCAGACGCGATCAACGAAAACATAAAAAGCGAGTATCTTCTCTGCACCGACCCGAAATGCATTTCACTCTTTTCCTTGTTCTATTGCTGGCTCAATCTATATCAGGAAGCCCCATCTTTGCTGACCTTCATCTGGCTATGAAGAGAGATACAGAGGTACAACTTGCGGACGCTCTGTTTATGGAACCCTCCAAAACCGCGTCCGCTTTCCCGACGCTTGTTCCCACATCCACGTCGCTACCCAAGGAGAGCAACCCATCGGAGGAGAAAATTTTATTCTCAGACAAAGAGACGGTGGAGAAACATGAGGCGAACGAAAAGACAAAGAGACACTACTTTCGCTAACTAGCATTTATTTATCTGGCATTCAATGAATTTTTTATATTTACCACTGTTTTTGAAAGGACTGTAGAAGGCAATTGCATGCTATGATGATTGGAAGGTAAGAGGGACTTGGCAATTCCCTGCGCACTTTTTCACTGGGGATAGGTCATCCGAGCTTGATGCCTTCGGAGAAGCTCGAAGCGAAGCGGAAGAGATGTTGTCACTTCAGAGAATCGTTGTAGCGGAGCGAAAAAGACGTTATGTCTTGACTCTGGCCTATTTAGACGGTCTAGATCAGATATAATTGGGCAAAGCTGTTCAAGTCTCACGAATATACAACTAAGAACTGAGTTTTACGAAGCTATTGACTAGTGTTTCGAATGATTAGAATGAGTTTGGTTTGCTTTGCATTTTCTTCTCCCAGTTTGATGAGAGAAGCATGTTGTAGCCCTTTATTGAAGACCCGCTAACCCTTCAGCAAAGCGAAACTCTGACAGAAAGCTATCTCAACGTTTGCAAAGCTGCCGGGATAAAGACCCAGGGAAACGCTGCTGCCAACTCTGACGACTCTTTCGATCTCACTGGCGAAAACGTACAGGTAACTCCTCTCCCTGAAGGGTTCACCGCAAGAGAAATTGCGACCCTTGTGTTTTACTGTATCGCTGGTCTCCTGGGATGCATCATGACTGGGTACTACGTTATGCAGGATATCCCAGACGCTGAAGAAAGGGTGGCTAGGGACCTGGCTTTTGACATGGAGGAAGAGTCTGACCAAACGAGTAGGTAATATAATACGGAGAATGTACCTTCGAATAATTGCGACGAAGCTTAATCTTCTAATAAAATCACTAGAGCGAAAGAATGCGAGATTGGTGTAGGATGGTGGAAGACTACGGTAAGATTTTTTTGAAAAACCATATATATAGTATAAATTCAAATCTCATGGCCAACGCGTCAATCAACAAGTTCTAATATCAGCAGCATCAGGTCCTCTCAATGTCCGTTTTCCCATTATTAGATATCTCGAACTATCGTTTCAGATGACTCTCACCCTCTATTTTGACTTGTTACTCTAATGAGTAGTAGTATACCAATCACTTTTACGAATACCATCAGAAAAAGAAAAAAAACACGTCAAAGTGAGCCCAGTCGACTGCGATGGGATGTTTGAAGTCGCTGAGCCGTATATGACAAATATGGCAAGCATTATGTAGGCAACCTGCTTCATTATAGAAGTAAAGACGGCTTCAAGGCAAATGCAACCAAGCCTACTGTTCTTTCTCTTTCAAAGCTGCCTCTTCCAGACGTGGTCCTTTGTATCTTCTGCATCATCAAGGTTGATGCATCGGAGCAATCGAATGTATGAGGAAACGCAGCCATCCCTCTCACATATACGTACTGCTGACGTTTAAAGTTTAGCCAGACTCACCTTCTGTACTTTTCCAGCAAAAATCACGTAAGCTGCTTCCCCAAGAAATGGTAATACAGCGTTCTGGCAAAGCCAGCACTGCTCTGGAGAAGAAGACCTCCAAAAGCTTTCAAGCTATCAACGCGGATGCTGTGAATTTATCAACCGACCTCAAAACTTTGATTGCAGCTTCGAACCCCTACAGAAGATTGTTGGAGAGTGAGTATTACTATACTACTAACTGAATAGATTTATACCGTAAAGCCAGTCTGTGGTCCAACAAAGTGGATCGGATTGATGAGGCACGACGCCTGTTTCCATATATAAAGGAAGCGCAAGCTAGTTTATGCGAAAGAGCCGATCTGAGCATCTATCAATTCTCCTGTTTTGCACAAGTCCATTAATTGATCTTATCCACTGCAGGATGCATTGCGTGCTGCAGTAGACCGCATAGAAATCCTACAAAGGATATTGCGAAGGGGTAAGGGTCGCAACATGACCACCCCAGAGGCCGACGGGCCTGAGGTTGCAGTTGGCAACCCGAACCTCCTGCGGGTGATGTTGTATATCGAGGTACTACTCGAGTTGCTATAGGTAGTGTTATACTACTGAGATCTCCCTCTCGGAAGAGTGGATAAGACCTCAAGCTTGCTATCTATGCAAGGCAGAAAAAGATCTGCATGATAAGAGGCAACGTGCATTATGATGAATGATGTGACGGTGATCTATGCAAGATAGGCTCTGTTGAGCTCTAGACTTTAGCATCTGTTGGGTAAAGGAGGAAATGGCAGCCGTCAGACATGGTAGGTATAGAAGGAGAGGTTTCCGTGCTTTATGGATAGAGAGAAAAGGTAATTCAGAAAACGTGCAAACAATTGCTATTAACAAAGATTTACACTCGCTTTAACAGTCACTTTCTCTGACAAAGGTATCTATCCTGCTTTTTCTGCAGGAAAGTCAGGAGGCGGTGGACATTTTGAATATGCAGGCAACCAGAATGTTGTTATGTCGCAACTCTCTAAATGAAATCGAAGTGTTCAAGGTGCAGAAACGCACCTGGCTTAAGTGGCAGGACCTTGAAACCCATTTCTCATTTTGCTGTTAACAGTGCCAATCCAAAATGAATCCTTTGCTTCGGTCAAGCATACTTTCAGATTACTCTGGTTACATGACTTGATGTCAATGCAGTATCAAGCAAAAGAATTATCCATGTTTTGGACGCTGCAAGGATTTGGTGGATTACTAGCCGATGGCAAGAACTCATTCAAAAACTTATTTGGGGGAATGCCACATTGAGTAGCCGTAGTGGGGAGTTCTCCCCTACCGGGTGACCTCTCTGTGCGTAACCTCCTCTCAGTTTGGCCATGTTGAACTCCTCATTGCTTTAATTAGCTTTGGTAAGGATGTTTAGCGGAAGCTATACCGGGGGAATTCAAAGAGGGCTATATGGATGTAGGCTTCTCGCGGGATCTAGTAAAACAGGAGCCAGTTTTAGAGAGTCCACCGATCTTGATTCAGTTCGAGATTGCAATTGCTTATCTGCTGTCTGGGCTCGTGCCTGGAAAGATATTCCAGGAGACCGACTCACTGAACAATCATTGATACGTGAGAGCGAGAGGCTTTTCTAGGATTACATTGTTTCTGATCAAGTTAGGATGAGACTTTCTGTGGTGTAATCCCAAAACAGAAAGGATAGGCCTCCAGCGAGTCCTGGAAATTTGTCATTGACAGTTTCCACCGTAAATTCCATTTTCTGAACGTGGTTGCAGTACCTTAGCCCATTGAGGTGCAATGCGGTCTATAGTAGTGACTGTGCCTGTGGTGAAAAGTACTTAGCTCCTGTTCTCCTGGCCTTACTTCTGAAGGTTCTATGATAATATCCTTAATGCTCTTTGGGAGAGGCTGCTGCAGAGTGTGGTGTCATATTGTTACCCACAGCTCCCAAAGTCAGAAGTCCCTTCTTCTGTTATGGGAATGGCTGTCTGCAGGGTTTGACGACTTCAAACACGAGGTACATTTAGGCCTTCCAGTCGATGTCAACGTTAGCCAAAGGATATCAAATAATAGGTACTTCAAAGGCGTAAAGAAACCACCTTTTGATGGAGAGAGATTACACAATGCAGTGAACGGCCCAATTGTACCACACTGAGTATTACTTCATCAACAAATAAGCTCCTAAGCTTACGCTTCGTCGCAAAAAAAAAAAAGCATACATCCCATACAAAACTATCAGACAAACTACTTCTTGACAGAGCTCTCCTCATCGCTGTCACTGGTAACCTGAAAAGTATCGTTAGCCACAGGCTGCGGAGGCACCGAAGTGAGAGGCTCCCAAGAGCTCTTCTCCGTTCTACGTGCGGGCTTGGGAGGGGCCACGTCTTCTTGTTCGTCATTGTTAGTAATGGTGATCCCAGAGACTTGCTCATTCAGATCATCACGTTGGAAATTATACTTCTTTTCACTCTCCATACTAGTTCTCTCGCCACCTGCGCCACCTCCTTGTCCAAAAGCGGAAAAAAGGGGCTGAGACTGGGTGGATGAACCATCTTCGTTATATTTTTGACTGAATCCACCTAGCCATCCGGAGATTTTTGTTTTCGCATCTTCCACGTTTCTGTTGAATTGGTCCTTAATCTCAGGTAGGTCTTTTTCCATGAACCTTTCAAACATGTCTTCTTCTTCGTCGGAGCGTTGGTTTGGTGGAGCTTTATAGTGGCCACTTCTCGGTTGACTTCTTCTCTCACCTCCTCTCCTTGAAGATCTACTATACTCCTTAGCCAATCTCCTTGCAAGAGCTTCATCCGACTCCAATTGGTTCGGAGAAGCCGTCTGCGGTGCCGGATTCGGGATCTCAATCTCAGAACTCGGATCCGACAGAAACAAAAGCGCATTAAAAGCCGGGTCTAGAACCCCTTGCGATGCAATAAGTGCCATAGTTATATATTTATCCTCAATCGAAGGGAACGCTTCGTTGAGGGTCTTTTTAGCTTGCGAGCGTGGTGATGCCGGTCTTTGAGGTCTAGCAGGCGGAGACTCTTCCGTTTTAGGCGGTTCCTCAAGATTAGAAGCCTCAGACACAGGGGCCTTTACTTCTTCATTCAATGGCACTTCCTCAACCGGCTGATCAATTTGCTTCTCGTTCATATCTGTTATCAAGCGGTATGAGAATTACCCAGAGGGGAAATCACATCCACACACCTTGGATTAGAAGCATAGCTTTGAATCCATAGAGAGGCATACCGTCAGTTCTGTCGATAAGAATCGATCAAGCAACAGTGCAGTCCTGGGACGTCTCTGTCTGTGGCTCTCTCCGTAAAAAAAGACGCTCCAAAAACCATGGATAGTGTGCATCCTGGGGTAGCCAGATCCAGCGCACTGATTTTTTTTACAAATTTCGATAGACCCAGCTCAGCCGATCAGTAAATACGGATTGGAATGTGAGTGCGGTGAGAAAAATCCCTACTAAAACATTTCAAAGGACATATAGATGTGTACAGCCTCACACGGTCCACCTATGTTCTTCGCGGAGCAGTTGTATCACGGTAGGTTTGCAAATGTCAATTCTCGAGCTTGTAGAGATTTGTCTAAAAAGTGATCGTGACTTGAATTTTTGGTGCAGACATATTTTATGAAGCAGCTTATAAAGAGGGTGACATACGTGGTTTAAGCCACTTGTAGCATACTTGATCGCTGGAACGATATCAAAAATAAGCGTACACGTCCCGCCGCCGAAAAGCCACCTAAATGTCTGCGATCATCAAAGAAGGCACTGGATCAACATCACCTTACTGCCCCTTTCTCCCACCGAGTATCCTTCTGTTGATTCCAGCCAAAAATAATTATATAGAACGACAGAGGCGATTCAACTCTTCTTTCTCCTCTCTTGGGATTTTTTTCTATCCTGCATCAACCCAATAGTCTTGGTCAAATTGAATCTATCGTCTGTATACACATGACACGCTTAGTTAGAAAATCCTCCCGCTCCCCTCCCCCCAACCTTGCCTCTTCATACTCAGCCTGCACATCGAAATCATCCATGTCAATCTATATGGTCTCAACGTTCTATAGCAAAGTTTCCCGGATCCGTATCTAGATCTGATAAAATCTCCCCGACATGATTCTGCAGTGTTATGCACGATTCTGCACTCATATGCACATGTTTGCATTTTGTCTGCAAAAGAAAATTAAATACATGCACTACAATTAGACCGACTAGATCTTCTAATGAAAAACCAGTTTTCGGACCAGCTATAGAGCCATGAGCTTCTACAACTTTGAGTGACTCGGCTCGGCAGGATCTAACTCAAGGGTGTCAAAGATCTGATCACCCTAAATCACAATATATTTACCAACTTGATTCTCCGTTCAGAGAGCACAAGACGTCATTCCTCTTATGATGACCTAAGAGATCGTAATGTCCTGGTCCAAAGGCTTATGCAAAGGTATACGTTCCCAGGAGATTGTACTTTATGCTTAAACACCCTATCAGCGTGTTTGACATGTCTTTCAAAAGTCCAAATTAGGAAAGGAAGGATCTGACCGCCTTGAATTCAGTAGGCCCAATTTGCGCTTTCCATTGACCTCAAGCCACATGTGCTTGAAGCCGGGCTGATCCGGTAAATCTGCCAAAACGATATGGCTTCATTTGTCCCAATCAGAGTGCAATAAAGATGTGAATAATAACACAAAGGTCGAAAAACCCACCTGCTCACTTGTAGCTAATACTCATCAAATGGTTTTTTCTGTCTCTCGATGCTCCAAGCACCGAGAACATAGGTAATGCTCTTCATATTGAGGTGCTCAAACTTGCAACATTGTATTATTGGGAAATTAATATGGTCATGTCATGATCATTTGAAGGGCAAGACTTTCAATTAATCACCATTGAAAGGTCAGTAAGGATCCGGGGCAAGCTATTGACATTTATGGGTCATTGGATCAAAGGGAGGAGTGAACAATGAGACGGAAATTTTCACCCGTTGCAGCAAGGCGTCTTTAAACGTTCATGCCCGCTTACAAAGACAAAAAAGGGCACAAGGGGCATAAAAAGTTACAGATCGTTTTTAAGATAACATATGTCGAGTGCAAGCCCTTGACATTCAATCTAGAACCACATTACGGTCCCCACATTTATTGGTGTGACGTGGATTTCGTGCCCTTTGGCAAGTGACTTTGCCCTCAAGTGAGGGCACAACCGTACATCTTCTAGCTCATCTTGAGAACTACAATCTTCGGACTACGTCCTCATCTTTTATATAAATACCCTAATAAATAATCACGTTGCTACTGGAGTCATCTCGTAAACCAGATTTTGTTCTGTAGCGTCATAGCTCATCCGCCTTCTAACAAAGGCCACTATGTTCCCACCAATGTTCTTTATGGTATCTTCGCTCGCCTTTTGGTTAGCAATGCTAACCCATCCTTTGGGAATACTGTTAACAACCACACTTTCTTGTGGTGAGTCTCTAGCTTGCCTTGCCACCTCTTTCCGCTTCTCCGCAGAAGGACGGACTAGTTTAAACCGATCCAAAATCGTCCGGCAGACGTACAACGATAAGTCAAGCACCAAAAGAGTCAGCAGAGGTACGATCAAAAATAATGCCAATGACAGCTAATGGTTAGTAAGTAATTAGAGAGACACTCACAGATCCATATATAATCACCCCTCGAATGCTTTTAACTATTGATCCCACATCTATTATACTGTCCATTATATGGATAATCCGGATAGCCTGATGGTATTATATTCCTTTTGCACTGCGCATATGCACATGTGCTATTGTGCCCGTTACCCTGCCTTTATGCGGGCATAAAAAAAAGATTTTCGAATATTTAGCTAGCTCTCTTTCACAACTTGCAGTAAAGGTCAGAAGACTTTTATCCCTTTATGTTTGGTCTCTTCAAAGATACTATGATGACTATCTATTCAACCTTATCTACATTAACTGAAAATTTTAATTGAAAGAGAACGAATAAATATCTCTGACTTGCCACGGTGCATCGGCGAAGAGATTAAACTTATGGGGATAATGCACGGGCAAACTTTATTGTGTCCAACAAACTTTATTTGGGGTTGAAACACAAAAGCCAAAAGCAAGTTTTGGAATGGATCATCGTACGCCTGATAAGGGGCACGTGCATAAAGGTGAAAATAACCGAGGTGAGGCTTCAAACCTATGCACCTCTGCAGCACCACGGTGCTGATGGGGCAAAGTGGGGCGGCCCCTCGAATGCGCCCCTCGGATGTGCCCTCCTCCATGCAAGCCTAGATCATGACCCGCATGCATCAATCCTGCGTTGTCCCTTTACGAGCGTGTCTATGCAGGAACTGTTTTGCTGCACGGGCACGGCGAGGATCCTTCTTAAAATAAAATTGATTGTTTATGGCGGACCGCTTGCAAGGATCGCCGTTACATGCTTGTACTTAAGCAGACAACAACCCGATCTCTGCATAAGGGCGCTGTTGATCCCGAGACGGGAGTCTTGGCCGTAGAGGTAAAACAAGTGAGTTGGCCTAGCTGAAGTTTAAACCACCAAAGCTGAGGTTAAGCATTCTAGTGACTATGTCTACCCGGGGAAGAGAACCATTAAACAGGACTCTTTCCCTGTTTTCGAGCCGTTTATAGCGACGTGCCTCGTGGATTGTTTACTGACAAGTCTATTCTTACCAAAGGGTTGAGGGCGATTCCAAGATCATTCTTTTTAGTCAAGATATCCAATACTAATAGAGTTCATCCTGATGCCTTCAGCTCAAGTGTTTCAACACGAACATGCGTAGATAAGAAGGCTTGCCATGCAATGAAATTTCACTGATGCTGTCTCTTCCGAGTCTCGTTCGTCTAAATCAGATCAATCGGATGTAGCCGATGTCGAGCTGGGTTGAGCGGAAAGTCTTACTCACGGGGACTCCTATCCAGAACGACTTTTTAGAGTTCTACAACCTTGTTGATTTTGCCAATTCTGGCGTTTTGGGGAGTTTAGCGGTATTTCAAAAAGAGTTTGTCAAGCCCATCTTGCAAGCGAGAGATGTAATCTGCGTGAACTCGAGTATCAAGGAATTGGGAGAGGAAAAATCACAGGAGCTCATCTCAATAACAAAACTGTCAGCATAGGAGTAAGTATCTACAACAGTACTAACGTCAAAACAGCATTATACTATAAATCCAGTTAGTCACTCCGTAAAAATCGGATGGAAGGAGTAATGGTACAACACCACCTTCCACGGAAGTAAGAATGGCGGAAATAGTCAGCTTCCTTGAAGGGATGATGATGAGCATAGTCTCCCTTCGGCATAAGACCAATACACCATGCTCCACTGCATCGTGCAGTAGACCATGCATATGCACTGCAATGTATGAGGAGTAGAGAGTCGCAAACTAGACCGCTCCACAGGCCACTGAGGCCTGGGTTCATACAACTCATGAACCCGAATCTCCTCCGTATTAATTCAGGTCGACTACAATAGGTTGACGCCGAAGTTCTGGCACAGGGAACTCTGGCAGGCACGCTGCATATGCAGTAATTTAGGACTGAGTCAGAATTAATGACTCGGGGCCCATAAAATAGGATCTGGACCAATATTATTGGTTCCAAATTACGTCTCATGCATAGGATTGCATAACGGAGGAAAAATTGGCAGCTCGGAAACTTGGTAGTATATAATTGGAGTTCTGCCCACTTATTGGACAATCAGAAAAAGGAGAGAATAATAAACTCATTCACAAACAATTAACATTTCTGCAATAAATTTAAGTATAACTACTAACAATGATATCACCAGTCCCGATACGATCCAAGGCGACGTTGGCGAATTAAACTTCCCACGTCAAGAAAAACAGTTACTCCCCCCCTAGACGGGATTTTTTTTGTGTTTGTTCCCCCCATGGACCTTCAAATCAGTCTTTTCAAGCTCATTACGAAATCCACATCCTACAGCGATATTGTGAGTGAGGGAAATGTGAACGACTCGCTTAGTCTGATGACTGTATTCAGGAAACTATGCAACTCACCTGCTCTCTTGAAACAGGACCGTCTTTTCAATACCAATTGTGGCGGAGAGCAGCTGAAACTTGATCTCGGTAAGCGAGTCATGTCAAATTTCTTTTGCAACTACTGGCTATTTTGTCGGAAAATTCGCAAGAGAAGGTTGTCCAACTTTACACAGACCCTGGATATTATACAGTCTGTTCTTGTCAAGTTAAATTTCACATTTTTGCGTCTTGAAGGATCTACTCCGGCTAAACAGAGAGACCCTATTGTGACGAGGTTTAACACTTGTTCTACCTCGGAGAACTTTGTGTTTCTTCTTTCTGCAAAGTCTGGTGGTGTGGGGCTTAATCTGATCGGAGCGTCCCGTCTCGTTCCCTTTGACAACGACTGGAACCCTTCGGTGGATCTACTACAAGCGATGGCGAGAATCCATAGACAGGGCCAGCAGAAGCCGGTGTTAATTTATAGGTTACTGACCAAAGGCTGCATTGACGAGAAGATATTCTAGCGGCAAATGATGAAGATTAACTTGAGTGAAAAGTTTCTTGACGAGAATGAAGTGAGTGAGACTACAGCCACACCCACAACCTGACTGAGTGTGGCTGTATTTCTGGGGTAAGCAGAACCGAGCCGCCGTGCTCCATCGACACAGGCTCGACTTTATGTCTGCGCTGGATTGCAAGGAGCTGTCTCAGTCTAGGTCTGTGATTAAGAAGAACCTCGAAGAACATGAGCATTGCACGGCTTCCCAGTAAAGAGAAGATTGTGCTGACTATGTGTTGAGGAAGATTGCGGAAAAGGAGGCTGTTAGTTTTGTGTTTATGAAGAAGTAGTTGCCCGATCTGGTGACCCTTGCCCGTGTCTTCTTTCGCAGGCGGATCTGTGAGTATCGATGCAGTGGGGTTTTAGTTAGGATCAGCTGAGGCTCTCCGAATCCGGTGATCTGTTTCGATTTGCTGATCTGAATCCATCCCGCATCTTATCTTTTTTAACCCTGATCTAGATCAGACCAGATTACGTCTACTAACAACGCTGACTTCCGATGACGGCTGTTCTCCGCTGTCAAATTGGCCTTTTTGAATATCTGCCGGAGAACCCAAGCTTTTCTTTTCATTGTTTTGTGAGGGCCTTTTCCTCGGAATGGGGAAGACCTTGCATTCGCTGCTCGGAGATACTCACTGATGGAAATGGCTCCTAAGGGACCCTTCAAAGCCGCTGTAGGCCCGTACAGAAGAGCTTTTGGTTCCTTGCCCTATCAAAGATGCAAGGGATATTCATCGCGTATGGCCAAAAACGCCATCACCTTTCACGTTGCTGGCTTCGGTCTCCTTATTTTGTAGTCGGGTGCAACGATATGACCCTCAGGGTTCTTTCTGTTGATCCCGAGTCTCCATTGGAGATATTGTCTGTACAAGCACTCAGTGCTTCACCGTCCGACGTACTCGTTATGTCGATGCCCGCCTCGTCTGCCCGGTCTCCGCTATACGTACACATCGGCCTACAGAACGGTGTATACGTCCGCACGCTTCTGCACCCTCGTACGGGGAAGCTTTCCGACACAAGGGTACGGTATTTGTGTCCAACCAAGTTACGCTTTCTCCCGTGAAACTAACAGGGCTCAACGGGGTACTCGCATTTTCGGTTAAAACATATCTTGCCTATTTAAGCGGGGTGGACTTCAAGGTGACTCCGTTATCGGTTCCGATGCGTTACGGTGGCTTATTCCTCAGTGAAGAGTGTACGGAGAACGGAGTTGTGAGCGTATATAGAAACACCCTCTCCATTAACACCATAGATCGTCTTGACAACGACATCGCATTCAAGAGCATCCCTTTGCGGTACACTCTGAAAAGGGTGTGATGCGACTCCGAGATCATCGAGTGAGACTTCAATGTGCAAAGTCCGTTTCTCGAACAGTCACAAGATGAGATCTCCAAAGAAATCCTCCAGCAGTTTGGTTACGTCTGCCAGCCTGGAGCGTGGGGTTCCTGCATACAGGTAGTCTCCACCGTGGACAACACCATTGTGCAGTCGATTGAAATGGAGGAGAATCTCGCAGCGTTTTGGCATTTCAACCGATAGTTGTTTCCGCTTCGCAAAACCAGTCTTTTCTGCCCAACACCAATTCCGGGTCTTTCCTCCTAACATACAAAGCTTCTTCGTCAGGTGAACTGGAGCTTTGCCACAAGACAAAGACTGACGCTATAGTGCTTTCCCTTGTGGCATTCCAGGGAAAGCTGCTTGCAAGTGCGGAGGGAACTTTGACTCTCGAATCAAGCAGCTTTTGAAAAAATCAACCACACCTCTTTCCAACTGTACCCAGATCACAATAATGGCTACGCAGGGGTTCAGTGTGGTTGTCGGTGACTTGCGAGATAGCATTCGCTTTGCGGTTTACAAGCCTAGAGAAGACAGGTTTGTTTCCTTCATCGACGACATGACACACCACATGCTTGGAATGCTGGACTACGATACCGTTGTTGGCGGAGACCGGTTTGGCAATGTTTTCGTTCTGCGGTGTCCTGAAAAGTGTAAGATCTCTCTGACCAAGACGATCACAGTGACTTTATCCTTGCTGGCAAAGGGTCCTCTCTAGAAGGGTCTCCTTATCGGTTTGAGCAGATGTGCAACTTTTACCTACAGGATGTAGCCACCTCTTTCACAAAGGGGTCTCTCACCGTAGGCGGGAAGGAGAGCATTATCTATACTGGGCTTCTGGGAACTTTTGGGCTGCTTACGCCAGTAGAGAGTGCTTCAGCCAAGGGAGTTATTGATGGAGGATTGGGGGAGAAGTATTATCTGTTGAGTGATGATAAAAAGGGCAAGATTGCGATAAAGCTGGAGAGGACTCCGAAGGAGGTGGAGCGGAAGATTTCGGAAATGAGAGCGAGGGTTGCCTTATAATTGTGCGGAGACGGGCGTGGCGAGGAGCTATCAAATACTTTTAACCACTTTGAAAGAACATTTGTTCAATGTGCATGAGAATAAAATGTATATGAAATCAATGGCCATTATGCTATTCTGCATACGGCTTTTTGATCGCTGACAGCCGTCCATTGTGACGAAGCAAAAGCTTTGGAGCTTATAAAGTCAAGGGATAATTAGGCAAATACCCTTCAAACGTTTTAAATCTCGTTGAGATATCCCCAAATGAATTTTGTTGGTTGAGATATACATTCAGATCAGGAATTATCTCCAGAATACACCTAAGCTTAAATTCATCGTGACTAAAATCGGCCCCGTAAAACGTCGCAAATGTCCCTGTTGCTTACATCTAGAGCATGTACATGTACGTTTTTCGCATATGAATCTTCCGTACCGACGCGTTTCACTTTCGGTATCCCGCTTGGCCTCGGAACTGACGAGATATGGTGGCAGTGCAGAGCGCCTTTATATATCCGGGGCTTATTTTCAAAACTGGTTATGGAAATGGCTCCTCTGGGACAGGCTGCCTCGTTTGTTAATTGAGTCATTTTTTGACCTCGCCCAATGGAATACATCCACAAAGACAAATTGAGTTCGACTTCGATCTCATCATCTTTGTTTCTTGATGGTGACCGACTGTTTGGAAATTAAGCTTGACCCGGATATCTTTGTGTATTCACGGTGTGAAGACATAAAAACTGTTCAGCTGACTAGAGATGGTCTGTCCAGAATCATTGTTGTATGATCTTCCATGATTGGGAGAAAGGGGCTTGGATGAGAGAATGAGGCTAAAGGTAATTGAAACCAGCTGGTGGGGCCTAAATTCAAAGAATCGTTCGCCCTAGAAAATCGCAGATTGTCTTCTATTATTTAGGGAGCTTTCCAATGATTCCGCCACTTATAGATTTGATGAGATGTGACTTTTCAGGAAAAAAGCCACCAATACTCCTCGTCCTTTAGAGAGCAACTGATATGCTTTCTAGGGCAGCTTCTCGGCAATTGGCTGCTTTGTCTGAATGCGTTGACACAATTTATTGCGTGCAGTATACGCACAGTCTTTCGATTGGTCGTTGGATAATCGTGCTCGAATAAATACTGCTTATTAGCGGGCAACTACTTTAGACCTACCTAGTCTCCACTGCTTCTCGTTCACGCTGCTCCAGCCTTGAAATCATCCAACTTACCCTTAACGGCGTCGACGCACTCTGTCTGAGCCACTTTTTCCACATCGACAGATTGTCTGCTCACCAAAAGCGCATTCTTTAGCAGCTCAAGCGACTGGTCCTGAAAGTAGTGCTTGTTGTCATTCTGTGCAACCAGCTGCGAAACCTGCGAGACAATCTTGCATAAGATGGCGGTTCCATCTGTAAACTTTTCGTTATATGAGGTGAAAGTCTTACAAACCAGAGAAACAACGTCAACCTGAGATTTGATAATCCCGCTTGGGTCCATAGCCACCACTTCGCGCTTACTGAGTTCCGACACCAAAGGGAAAAGTTCAAAATTAAACCCCCCCCTCTGCCGATACGTTTGGTGGCAGTCGCAGCAAAAGCAGCTGGAGATGTTTTATAGCATGGCACCGTATTTCGCGACACGGGTTAAAACACTGATGGGCCATTGTTTGAATTAGAGGATAATACGATTCTGAATCTTTGAACCGGGGTTCCGTTAAAACATCTGCAAGAGAAATGGTGAGGTTTATACATTTTAAAGAGATTCCAATGATATCGGCAAAGGAGCTTTTACTCTTTTCCACCTTGTGGCCCGTGGCTGTAAGCTGATCGTATTCCTGTTCCCACTGAGACCCGACGGCTCCGACTGCGGATATCTCATCTAGAAGACCCAAAAGGGACATGTAATTTTCCGGGGTGATGCATCCTGGCGCAGACTTTGCAACTCCTTCCGCCATTTGAAATACATCTCTTGTGAACTTTGGGGAGGGGGCCCAAGTTCGAGCGATGGACCAGAATACTGAATTGGAGACGATCTGAAGGTTCTCGGTCACCAGCAGTCGGAGTGGCTGGAG
Organism: Citeromyces hawaiiensis; assembly: GCA_030567395.1. Taxonomy (NCBI): domain Eukaryota; kingdom Fungi; phylum Ascomycota; class Pichiomycetes; order Pichiales; family Pichiaceae; genus Citeromyces; species Citeromyces hawaiiensis. The sequence continues at coordinate 79,483 of JAJLSF010000913.1, forward strand.
AAGAGAGAGAGCAAAACGAAGCAAAAGACTTTTGTGATGGAGGTATCCAAAAGACCTTGACATGGACAAGTCCGCAAAAGAACAAGCTTGTTGACGTTTAAACGAATAAAGTACCCGCTTTGAGTATTTTCAAATATCTTTGAGTATTTATAGTGCAAAGAGAGTCCAGAAACTTGAGTAGGGATTCTGCGGAACTGGAAGAGAAGAGAACAAGACATACGCACATTTCCATGAAAAATAGCGTCTCCTGCTCGCTGGAAGCTTTCACATACTCCGTCACCATGTCGATAAACAGACAGACGTTTTCCGGAGATGTGGAGCCTATGGCGCTGAACATGGGATAAAAATTACTGGACTTGATGCAATCGACAGCAAAAAGCGTCGACTCCACTTCTTTGTCGGTAGGCTCGGCAGGATCATCTGAGAACCCTTTTAAATAGGATGAAAACGTGGAAAAGAGCCCAGGGGCCTTAAGCGAAGCGTTCCTATTGATTGAAAACTGCACGGGGCCCAACGGGAGCGAGTCCAGATGTGAAACTCGGGGAAAAGGTCCGGGTTTATCAGACTGATTTTAAAGAGGTTTGAAACGATCTTGATCACGTAAACCCAATGTGGAGATACCTGCCATATGAATTTTTTCAAAAGCTGAAACAAAACAACTGCACAAAGCTGAGCTTTGAGGTCACCCATCTCGCTCACTGTCAAAGTGATATCTGAAACGATACGTGTGGTGAGGAGGATATCGCGTTCCTGGCCATCCTACAAACTAGATTCCAGCTCTAAGAGGAGCACCGATTTCTTGGCTCCTGTTAAAGTGGTTCTATGGGCCAGAGTCTCTATGATACGAGAGATAGTTATACGAGAGATAGTTATACGCCCACACACCCCTACACCTTGGTGTCTGGAAGCATAAAAAAATCAAAACCTGTACATAGATGTCCTTTCCCAAAGTCCTAGAGAGGGGCGATGACTTCTTAGGCGAAATGCCGCGAAACGGCGTAATGTGGAATTTCTTCTCGCAGGCCACTTGCATGCTTGCCGTTGGGGTTTCTAAAGCAGCGCTGAGTTTTTACACTCCAAAAGTGACTGGGCTAGAAAAATTAGAAGCTGCGCTAGCAAAAGCTCGAAAAGAAAATAGAGGGTTCATTACTGTAATGAACCACATGTCGGTGTAAGTATTCAAATCTCCAGTCTAACACAACAGAGTGGACGATCCGTTCTTATGGGGGTGTCTCCCATGGAAATATTTCTATAACATTGACGATATACGTTGGGGGTTGGGTGCGGCTAACGTTTGCTTTAAAAATTGTGTATTTTCGTATTTTTTCTCTCTTGGAAAAGTCCTTCCAACGGAAAGATTCGGCAGAGGTCCGTTTCAAGGCTCTGTAGATGCGTCCGTGAGACTTTTGTGTCCGGATAATACGCTTAATATGGTTTTTGATCCCTTGGACCAAAAGAGTCTGATGAGGAGTTGGTTTCAATCATCTCAACCGGTAACAAAAGCTAGTGAGAGCTATCATCCTCCACCTCCTTTGCGGAGGGAAAAAACTTCGTGGCTGCACATCTTCCCAGAGGGATATGTATGTCAGATGCAGCCGCCTCACTCGAATTCTATGAGATACTTTCGGTGGGGCACATCTCGACTGTTACTTGAACCCACAGTGGCACCTGTAGTTGTTCCTATTTTTGCTACCGGTTTCGAGAAAATCGCTCCAGAGTCCACCGCTGACGATATAATCGAGCGGTACACCCCTCACAATCGCGGGGCAGAAATAAACGTGGTTATCGGCGACCCTATAGACGATGAGGTTATCGAAAGTTATAGAAAAAAGTGGAGAAATCTTTGTGTTGAGCAGTACGATGAAAAGTGTGCTGGTGATTTATCGTTTTCTCTTAAATTTGGAAAAAGGGCCCAAGAGTTGAGATCACAAGTCGCTGCCATGATGCGGGAAAAAGTGCAGAATCTTCGAGATAATGTATGTGGGTTTCCAGTGGAAGATGCGCGTTTGAAAGATCCCGGGTTTTGGAAACGGTACACCGCCTCAGAAGGGCTCAGCGATCCGGATATCAAGTTTATCGGTAAGAATTGGGCTATAAAGAGGTTGCAGACGAGGATCAAGAATTTTGATCAGTATGGGAATGAGTTGCCCTCATTGGAAGAGGCTTCCAAGAAGTAGTCTACTGCGACGAATCGGTGCTGAGGAGCTATTCAGAAGACTGTGACAAGGAGCTGAAAAGCTCTTCAGAAGACTGCGACAAGGAGCTGAAAAGCTATTCAAAAGACTCTTCAGAAGACTCTTCAGTAGATTGTATATAATCCGACAAGCAGTCGAGTGGTGATTCCTTAAGTATCCAATGGCTTTTCATTCTGGCCGGCTATTCTCACAGTAGCTGCACCTTGTATTCAAGGGAACTGCATAATAATGTACAGAGACCCTTGAACCACCATCAGCACAATATTGTATCAAAAGCTATCTCAGGTCTCCACTCAATAGTCAATCAGAATGTTAGTCGGACTCTCTCAATGTGATGCCGAGTAGCATGAAAGATATGCACCCTCATGCACGAAAGTGTTTCTGTTCTTTATAACCCTATTGAGACGATTCTATTCTTAAGCAGGCCGCTGCTCATAAGGGATATTCCGCCTCTTTGCCAATGGCAGTTAGATTAATGATATCAACTAAAGACTATGTTTATTGTTGGCACCAGTACAAACCGGCAAAAGATGGCCTATATAAATCACTGTTCCAAGAATTAGTCACCTCCAGTCTGGACTTTCAACGAGAATACGTCAAAGCGCTCTAAGCCGACGAATGTGCTCAACAGTTTTATGCCATCATTCTCAAGTGATGCAGATTGTACAAATTTGGCTGCCAGTATAGCACTTGAGCAAAAAGTTGATCCGTCGACTGAGCATAATAGATGTACGGGGGTGATGCATAAGCATCCATGAGTTTTGCAGATCCTTCTTCTCTGCCATTGGCTTGCGGTAGTGGAATCCACCGGAAATTAAAAGGAGCAAGTAAAAGGATATCGAAAAGGACAGACTGGCTCTTTCCTGATATCTATCAAGTTTGAGTAAGAAAACCTTTCTGCATTTCTACTGCTAGTAATCCCCTTGTACCTTAGAGTCACTATGGAACCACCTTACTTAATAGGGGTTTTTGACTGCAGCTGAAAAATATCAACTCTAACCAGTATATTTTATCTGAGCTTTAGGTAAATCATTTATTGCATAACGTTGCATAATTATGATGTCCTGATTCCAAAAGAGCCGGATCTTCCACCTGAAAGTGATCTTTCTCAAGGTCCCGAGCCTAGAATCGGATCTAGTGACCCTTATGGAGTGCCACAATTGGTCTCTATAAAACATGTTTTGGGCAAAAATTGGCACCCTTGTGATCAGTTACAAGTAACAATTTCAGAGTCACTAGTCTTTGCAGCTGAAGAAGCCTTGTTGATGTATCCTGAATACGCTCGCTGCAAAGCCTTTGAACCGTTGGATGCGAGAATTGTCCACCACAAAGCGGTGATTAAAGAAGGAATACCGACGATCAGAAAAGATAAACGCACAGACCATCATATAAATTGAGGGGGTACATAGAGGTCGCCCAATCTGATCTAATCTAATAATCGGATCTTGTTGAATGGAGGGGCAGGATTGAACCTCAATGGGATCGTGAGCAGCA